>RJWT010024876.1:0-16322 GCA_004365215.1 Cuniculus paca | reverse complement strand
TGTAGCCACTGACACCGCGCAGGCCACGGGGCAGGACTGCAGCGTCACAGCTTGTCTGTGGGTGGTTTCATGCACAGTGTGTCCCTGCATGTGCACGATCCTGAGTATCTGGGGGTATCTCAGGACAAAGTCGCAGGCTCTGAGATGCCTCCAGTGTCATTCAGAAGAAGCACAAATGCAGTGCGACAGTCCGTGAAAATTCCCTCGGCTGGCACAGTCAGGACCGTGAACTGAGCTTGGGTTAGGCTGAGCAAAGAATCTCGAGAGGCTCCGCCACAGGCTGACCCACTCTGCCTCAGTTTCCTTGCCTCTCACATCTAAGAGGAAGTGGGTGACGGGGACCCAGCCAGCAGGGTCAGGAGTGCTGGCCCAGGTGGCGAATCCAGGGGAGCTGGCTGAGAGCTGGGAAGACCTGCAGAGCACCCCCACGGGAGCAGTCCTGCAGAAGTTGCTGGAAAGCAAGCTAAGGCCTCGGAAGGCCAGGGAGGCACAAGGGAGTCATTTCAACCCTCGCTGGACTCACCTCTCAAAGGACACAGGCAAACACACCGGGAGCGCCACCGCCTCCCACATCCTGCCCTAGCAGCTCTGCCGCCCTGAGGCTGGACTCCAGCGGCTCCTCCCCCTCTGAGTGTCCCATGCTCACCAGAGACTCCCTGACCCTATCACAGGGCTGCTAGGGCAGGATGGAGGGAGACTGTAACAAGTGCCTCTCTCAATGAAAGGAGAAAATAAATGTCATAATAAAAAAACAGAAGCGCAGTGCTCTCATTTGTCTGTGAAGTCTCATGTACGGGGAGTTTTATCAGCCACGAAATTAGTCCTTCATGCTCTCCTATGCCAGCAGCTCCCAGGAGGGCTGGGGGGGGCTGTCTCAGTGCCACCGGCGAGCCACAGGGGACCCCTCCCCCAGCCCAGCCCTTCCTCCTGCCCTTGATAATGGAAAGCTCACCTGGCTTCTTAGCAGCTGCTAATATGACCCAAGTCACAGGCAGGCAGGACCGCGCTGGGCACAGTGAGGACACAGAGGCCCTGTCCCTGACCTCAAGGACTCCTCTTCCACAGCACCACTCTGGACAGGCTTCTGGCTCTCAAGGTGAGAAAGATCTATCTCTCCACCTCTCAGGGTTCCAGCGCTGTTCTACGCAATCACACACATGTGCATATGTACCTGGGACTGAAAGAGCTCCTCCCCTCCCGAGCCTCAGTTCCTGCATCAGGAAATAACAGGCATCACGATGCTAAATGTGTACACACCAGCTCCTCACAGTGAATGTACATGCATCACGAGCATAGAGTAGTAGAAGAAAGGGAGAAGAAAACGAACTCAGAAAGGAAAGAAAAGAAATGGGTCGTCACCCTCATTCTGCAGTGGAGTAGGGACCAGAAGAGGTGCAGCTGGCTCCAGATGCATCAGTTTGGCACTTGGTGCCTGCTGCTCGTATTCAAGAGGTGCCCGGGCCTGGGGAAGACCAGGATAGGCCTCTTCCAGAGCTGCTGTGTCACTAAAGGGAATTACACACACATGCACAGACACACATATGCAAAAGCACATATGAACAAAGCATGCACATAGATATGCATATGCACGCACCTATGTACATGCACACATGCATGCAAAGCGCACACATGCACACATGCGTGCTCGTACGGATCCTTGCAGTGCACATGCCCTCCTAGATCCACTCTGCTGTAATCTTCTCCTTCTCCATGCTGCCTCTCTAAGATGAATTCTGGCAGCATCCACACAGTCAACTGTCTGACCCAAGAGTTTCAGGGTGAATGAACATCAGAAATATTTTCTTCCATTTTTGCCCTTGCCTGGCCCCGTGTTATTCAGGCGATTGCCACTTTAAAGAAGAAAAAGAGAAAGATTCATTCTCATTCTCCTTGCCCCCCTCCTTCTTCTAGTGCGAGGTGGGAGGTGACCAGAAAGACTGCCCGCACTCACCCACTGCAGGCCAGGAAGACTCCAGAACAGGGCCCACCCTTGCTCGGGTATGGGGACTGAGATCTAACACCCCTCACAGTGCACCGAGGTTTCTGGGCCACTGGAGTCCCCACTTTCATGAGATGAACATCAGTCTAGTCCAGCAAGCCCTGAGCCTCATCTTATTTGAGGTTACATAGCTAGAATTTACCTCCAGTTAATAATGTGGCAGAAAACAAGGTGAGACCCCAGACACTGCAGGTCCCATGGGCCTTCTCACCCATGGGCCACACCAAGGTGCCAGGGCCTCGCACGAGCCAGGGACTCTGTCTTTTCAGAAGGAGATCGAGCCACCTGCCTCTGTGCACTCTGCACCACCCTGTGACCCTCACTCATCACACCTTCTCGAGCCAGGGGTCTGGATTCCCTCGGTGGGCCTGGCCTGTGAGCTGCCAAAGTGTAAACAGCCAGAGGAGCCTTAAGTCTCGGAAAATGCTTAGCATTTATGCAACAATGATTATCTGTTCAAACTTTAAGAAATGTGTCACTTGATGGGAGGCCTAGAGAAGAAGCTGGGTGATCGAGATTCTAATTCTACTTCACTATTTAAGTGCTGTGTGAGCTCAGGCAAACCAACAAACTTCTCTGAGTCTCAGTGCCTGCAAGTATAAAGTGAATTGTTAAAGGGATAAAAAGAGTCAGGCTCCAAACACTCAAAGATAGCTACTATATTAATATTTACAAATGCAATTGGCTTCTCTGTTCTCTTACTTCTGACCTCTATTCTATGGGCCATTAGTCATGTCTAGAGCCAACAAAAAGCCCACAAAAGTGACACAGAGCACCAACAACTATTATTAAAGTGTGATACAGGATACAAGATACTTCATTAATATCTTGTGTGTGTGGTACTTGGGATTGAACCCAGGCCTTTAAAAATTTTTTGAAACCAGCTCTCGCTAAGTCACTACGTTTCTAGGTTGAGCTAATATTACAGACAGCTAAGTCAGGTGGGAATATCATAGGCAGTCAGGCAGGGCTGGGCCCTCCAGAAAGTCAAGATAAAAGGTGACCCACTACAGCTGTGGCCACAGAGGATGGCGAAACATCAGTTGGGGGCCAGGCCTCAAGATAACGAAACGACCAGGCTTACATCCTCCTCGAGGGGTGAGGTAAGTGATGACACCTGGTCTAGTAACATTTGGACAGGCATCAGTCACCTCAGTGGGCAACCATCACCTGCCTGAGCAGGGCTTTGATCTTTCCATGCCCAACTCGACTTACCCTTCCTTCTCCATTGGATCAGTATTACCTAAACAGCTATACTTGTAATCTTGTTGGTTGATCCTGGATGTAATCCGTGTTGCACCCACATGGTTGTACTCTGTGGAAAATCCCCTGAGCAATGGGGTCAGGGACAACTTACTCTCCAGGTGTCCTCTCTGATCCCTCTCAGGTAGGAGCTTTCTATCCTTCAATAAATATCTTACTACTCTTAACCGCTGTTGTTCCTAGAATTCATTCTTCAGTGTTCGAGCACACAAACTCGGTGTATCAGACATCTAACAGGCTGGGATTTATAATGTTCCCCTGGTACCATATTTAGACGTCCTGATATCATTTCCCATATCACTCAAACTCGGAATCTTCCTGCTTAACTTCCGAGAGTGCTGGAATTACAGGTATGTGCCGCCCTACCTGACTCTCATTGATATCTTTTCTATTTTGAATTGAAATAATTTTGCTCTTTTTGGTTCATAGAATATATCCTTAGAATTAATTTTACTGGATTATTTTTATTTTTTTTAAATGTGGCTATGAGAAAACGTAAAACTACATTTGTGACTGTGTTGGTTACTTTTCTCATTGCTGGGACAAAATACCTGATGCTCAAATTAAGGAAGGAAAGGTTTATTTAGCTCACAGTTTGTGGAGGTTTCAGTCCATACTCAGCTGACGTCAAGGCAGGATGGCTTGGCAGAGGGACACCAAGATAGTGGAAGACAGCAAAAGCAGCAAGAGTAAAGGTGGGGGGTGCAAACCTCTTCTCCTCCCTTATAAGCCAGCTCCCTTCCCTGGGGCCGGTGTAGCACTCACACCACGGCCCTCCTCTTGGACTGGTTGAGGATGTTTACAAAGTGAGACACTTACTTAAACTTCTAAACCTCTCAAGTTGACACAATGAATCAGTCATAGCAATGGCTTGCACTAAACTGAACTAGGAAGGTCCTTTCTCCACATCAGCAGCAGCACTGACCAAGTTCCACCTTTAGAAAGTAGGTGCTCTGACTTCATCCCTCACGCTCCTGCCTGTGTCTGAGGACATCACTGGTCACCTGCCTCCGGGTCCCGAGGGAAGTGTCAAGCAGAGCCACTGTGCACTGTTGTCATAGCCCACTGCTTCTTGGGCTGAAATTTCCTCTACTTGCAGGGCTCTGCTGAGACAACTCTCACACAACAGGTAAAGCAACCCTATTATTTACAGATAAGCGGCAAGGGAGAATAGGCACCTGGGATCCTAAGGCTCAGGAAGGCCTCCCAGGGCAGATGGAATCTCATCTGCTTGTGCCACAAGTAAGCCATGACTGCCACAGTGCCCTGGTTTACACCTGGGGGCACCGTGACTGCTGAGGCCCTGCTGTGAGAGGAGCAAGAGCAGGGCTGGGGCTGCTCCCGCGGGCTCCTCATCTCTCAGGGCTTCGCACCCCCACCATATTCTGCAGTTATCCTTGAAAACCAATCAGGGCCACCCGGAGAGCTGCCCTGCTAAGACTGTCAAGTCTAAAGCTGTGACACATCCAACCCCCGCAGGTCTTAGCTGTCATCCTGTGCATCACACATTCAGGAAAGGTTGACCAAAGCCACGAGCCCACCACGGACTTCAGAGAGGTACATGCGGGATGCCAGGGGATGACCTGAGAGAGAGGAGAGAGATGTGGAAGATTTTCCAAGAAAGGCTCTTTCCGAAGTACACTCACATTTTCGTTAGCTTCCCCATGAGCCAGACAAAAAGGGTTTTGTGAGAGCCCTCTGGAGAGCTTGTATGCATCTCCAGGGCACGCAGGTAGCAGAAGCTGACTCCCGGCCTACACAAAGGCCTGGAGCCCGGACACACTTCCATGGGCCAGTGTGCGTGCGTGGGAAGCAGGGAAGCCTGGGGGACACCTGAGAAGAAGAAGCTCGTTGGGTGGCCAGGGAAACTGGCTGAGGTCCATCGGTGCAGTGCTGCAGGAAGAGACCCAGCCCAGGTGCTCTGTGAGAGTGCCAGCCCCAGAGAGGCCCCTGCAGCAGGCAGCAGCCCAGAGCACATGTGACTCAGCCCTCCGGCGCACACTGCAGGGTCTGGGCAGCTGCCCCAGCCCTGCCCTTTGACCTCTGAAAGACGCCTCTGACTCACGCCCTGGAACATCCCTTTCTCCCATCCCCTGAAGCAGGGCAATAGGTGCCGCCACGGCTTGTGGACCAAGTATGTGGGGCTCCCAGAAGCCTCCTTGGAAGGAAACCAAGGACGGAGCCATCTGAAGGACCCTTCTCCGCTGAGTCTGCTGTGTGTACGCCCCAGGCTGAGACACAAGTCCCAAGAGCAATGTATTCAGCTGACTACAAACAGCACAAGACGTCACGCCTTACAGCAAGGGTGAGGGCTACAGTCAGAGAGGCCCGAGGCCAAGAAGCAGAAAGACTCCAGGCACAGGGAGCCTGTGAAAGCCTCCAGGAGTGAGCTTGTCTTTTTGCAGGAGCAGTGGGTGCCAGGGAAGGGGATGCATTTCCATAACGGCCTCTCCTGAAAACAGATCCTACGTCAGGAGGCCACAGGACACAACACTGTGGTCTTAGACACTGGAGTGAAAAATAAAGAAAAGTAGAATTGAAAACATAGTAAGAAAGTTGTGGAAAAAGGACCAATTACCAGTCAGACTTGGACATGGAAGGAGAAGGTAGGGCCATGGGCCAGACCTAGGCTTCTGACTTTGGCACCCTGGGGTCTAGTGGATCCATTCATGAAGTCAGAACACTGGAGAGGGCATGGGTAGGAAAGATGGCGGGCTGAGGTGGAATCCAGACATGCGCAGGAGGTAGCTGTGTGCACTAGATGGAGCTTGGCAAGGAGGGGTCAATAGGTTGCACTCACTGGTGCCCACTGCTTGCCAGGTAGTGTTCTAGGCATCTCATGTACATTGTTATTATTGTTCCCTTTCACAGTTGAAAAAACTGAGGCATAGAGAGGGTGTTACCCCAACTCTATAACCACTCTCCTGTACTCTTTCCATGAGGAATGGACACTGAGATATCAATCATAGGAGGACAAAGAACATTGCCTTCTACCATCGGGAGCTCAGGGCCTTGCCCAGAGTGGATGTGTGGAGGCCCAGGGCCAGGAGACCATGCCAATGTGTGCAAGAAGACCAATGCCACAGCTGTGAACCGGAGGAGGGAAGGAGCATTGTCCCTGGGGAACGATAAGTTGAAGTAGGATTTCCTTAACTTTGGAAAGCTTGAGTGGGTTTAAATGCTCTCTGGGAATATAACACAAAGAGACCTGAAGATACGGGACATAGGAAGGGTAGGAGACAGCGTCAATGCCCAGGGAGCCAGGACAGGCTGGAATCAAGGTCAGGGTTGAGAAGCTGACCCTGAAGAATAGGCCATCCTTACTGAAGGAGAGAGCAAAGGGGCAGGGAAAGGGCAGGTGGAGAAGCAGATAGAGGGAGAGGGAGAGGAGCAGCCAAAGGAGGAGCTGTTCGATTCATGAACTCTCAGGAAAACAGAGAATTCCTGTCAGAAGGAATCTTTAGATTACTGAGCAAAACGAGGATCCAACACGGGCCCCTAAGATAAAGGATGCACCACAAAGCGTGGGAGGGGCAGGGGCAGAAACTGTCTCAGTCGTCAGAGTGGCAACAAAGGGACCCTGCCCACCAGGCTTGCCTTCTTTCCTCTCCTGGGGAAGAATCTGGGGATCTGGAGCCTGGAGGAGACTGAGGCTGCCACTGAGACATCTGCTGAGCCAGAAACAAAAAACTGCTCTCCACAGCTGAATACTGTTAACCAGACGATTAATAAAGCAGTAACTTATAACATGGCATGAAATGGGAGACCACACAGACTTCCTCTGCCTGCTTTCTGTGTGAGTCTTTCAGGGAGAGGAGCTGGAAAAGGGAGGACTGGAGGAGACCTGCAGAAGTATCTCGCATGATTGGGGACAGCTTGCCTCCTGCCTTAGAGTGGCCACCTGGGGTCAGTGTCCACCTGTGAGCGAGGCAGTGACTTGGACTGGCCGCACAGCCCTGCACACAGAGAAATCACCACAGTGCTAATTACTGGGCAGAGCAATGATATTCCATAATCAAATTAATCCAAGATGGTCCATAAAATAAAACTAGCATGACTAGTCACCAAACACCCCACAAAAGGTCGTGATCAGCTCATTTCAGGAATATTTATTCACTCCAAATTCCCAGCACTGTCCAGACAACAGGGACTGTTAGTTAGTTACTATAATTTAGGCCTATTTTTCTTCCTAGAAAAATAAATTACCTAAACAAATTGAAAAAGCTAAACAGTTTCATTTGCAAATTATAAAGTTGCCTAGTCCAGCGGTACGGGAGGTTGTTATTCACAATCTGCCATTTTAAGATAAGTTAATAAAAAAAAAAGAAGAGAATCAATTTTTGGTCATTATTAGCATATACAGTACAAAAAGCTACGGGCATTCAATTAATTCTAGACCGTAATTATGAAGCAGATGTCTTGTGTATAAATCAACTGGTTTTTTCCTTGCCTTCGGTGTAATAGGAAATGCCATTTCCAACCAGAGTTCAGATGGAGGATGGATGGCTGCTGCCCAGCTATGAGGCCCAGGGACCCCCAGAACTTACATGGGCCCTCCAGCCCTGGGGGTATTTCATAAACTTCTCACATCCAGGAAATTATAATTGTTGTCCGTGCAATCATTTCCCATTTTTCTCCAGCTGCCATCTGTCAAGAAGTGCTGGCCACCTAACCCTCATGTAACTTTCACAGTCACTAATTAATCCCAAAAGACAGGATGAGCTAAGTGGAAATGCACTATTTTAAAGAAATGGAAGGAAATCAGCCCCTGAAAGATACTGCATGTGGAGGGAAGCTCTTGATGTTGCTGTGGAAAAGCAAAATGATTGAGGAAATGGTTTTCAAAATGCAAACTCAAACTGACCATAGTGCAATGAAATTGGAAATTAATGGCAAAATAAACTGCAAAAACTTCATAAAAATATGGAAATTAAATAACACTCTCCTGAAAAACCAATGGGTCACAGATGAAGATACAGAAGAAATTAAACAATATCTACAGCAAACAAACATGCAGATACAATATACCAGAACCTGTGAGAAGCAATGAAAGCAGCCCTAAGGGGGAAATTTATGGTGGTGAATTCTCACATCAGAAAAATAGAATGAGTACAAATAACCTAATGTTGCCTCTCAAGCTTCTAGATAAAGAAGAACAAGTCAAGCCCAAAGCCCAAACAAGGGGGGAAATTATAAAGATCAGAGCAGAAATTAATGCAATGGAGACTAAGAAAACAGTACAAAGAATTAATGAATCAAAGAGCTGGTTCTTTCAAAGAATAAAATTGATAAATCTTAGCCAACCTTGTCAAAAAAAAAAGAAAAGAAAAGAAAAGACTCAAATTCATGCAATGAGGATTGAAAAGGGTGAAATCACTACAGATCCTGTAGAAATTCAGAATATCATCAATACCTACTTCTAAAATCTTTACTTACATACAGTAGAAAATACAGAAGAAATGGTCAGATTCTTAAATTTTTATAAATTACTAAAGCTGAGTCAAGAAGATACAAAAATTCTGAATAACCCAATCTCAGTTAAGAAAATTGAAAGTGTAATTAAAAACTTACCAACAAAGAAAACCGTAGGTCCTGATGGATCTGCTGAATTCTACAAAAATTTAGAGATTTAGTGCCAATACTCCTCAAACTATTTAATGAAATTGAAAGGGAAGCAATATGCCCTAATTCATTCCTGGAGGCAAGTATTACCCTGATACCAAAACCAGAGAAAGATTTAACCAAAAAGAGAGAACAATTTTTGCATGTCAAAAGAAATCACCAACAAAGTGAAAAGAAAATCCACAGAATGGGAAAAAATTTTAGCCAACTATCCTTCAGACGAAGGACTTCTCTCTAGAACATAAAAAGAATTGAAAAATATCAGGCCCCCCAAATTCAAAGATCCAATCCAAAAATGGGCATGTGAAATGAATACACACTTCTCAGATAGAGAAATACAAATTGTAAATAAATATATGAAAAAATGTTCAACATCATTGTTCATCTGAGAAATTCAAATTAAAACAACACTGAGATTCCATCTCACTCCAGAAAGAATGACTGCCATCAAGAAATCAACCAATAACAAATGCTGGTGGGGCTGTGGGGAAAAGGGAACCCTTCCTCACTGTTGGTGGGAGTGTAGACTGGTGCAACCACTGTGGAAATCAAGGTAGAGATTCCTCAAAAAACTAGGTTTGAAAGTCCCATTCGATCCAGTTATTTCCATTCTGGGTATCTTCCCAAAAGAATTGAAAACTTCATACCACAGCAACATATGGGCACCCGTGTTTATAGCAGCACAGTTTGTAATAGCTAAATCTTGGAAACAACCCAAATGCCCATAAACCACAGAATGGCCAGAAAGGATGTGGATTTTTCTAAAAACATCCAGAAATGAATTCTATGTGTAAAAATACACAAAACCACTTTGAGAAATGGCTCCAGTGCCCATGGTCCCAAAACCATGGTGAAAAAAATAGCTCCTGAACTAAGATTTCCTGTACTTTAAAGACTGAGCTTGCACTTTTTATTTTTTTAATTTTTTTTTATTTTATGGAAAAAAGGTAAAACAGAATTTCATAACACAATAATAGAAGAATAACAATAATTAATACATTGCATATTGTCATCTTCAAAGAAGTTTCTTGAAGTACAAGATATGGGCATAAAAAATTCTCCAATTGATATTAGCACAAACCTTCCTTTTCAATGAACTAAGAGACACTAATAGTACAGCTAACTTGCATTTTTCTCCCTTTTCCCTTCCTTCCTTTTCCCTTTCCCCATCCTAGTTCCTTTTTCCTTCTAAACAATTTCTTCCCATTTCACAACATCTATTGTACATTTTAGACCTTATTTACTCTTTCAATTTCTCACACCAAGGAAACAATACGATGTTTACACATACGAGTCTGATTTTTTTTTCACTTATGAGTATGGGCTCTAGTTGCATCCATTTACCTATAAATGTCACAAGTTTATCCTGCTTTATAGCTGAGTAGCACTCCACTGCATACAAATACATCTTTTTTATTTTTTATTTTTATTTTAAAGAGGATACAACAAAAGGAAATAAAACAGAATAAAACCAAGCAGAAAAAACCAGAGTAAGTGATACAGGACTTCACAACATTACAAAATCAACAATAGTTACCATAATGCCCATCTTTTTTATTAATTCTTTGGTTGATGGGCATTTGGGTTGTTTCCAAGACTTAGCTATTACAAATTTTGCTGCTATAAACATGGGTGTACATATCTCGCTGTGGTATGATGTTTTTAATTCTTCTGGGAAGATACTCAGCAAGGGAATAGCTGGACCAAATATAACCTCTAATCCTAGATTTTTGAACAATTTCCACTCTGATTTCCACAATGGTTGCACCAGTCTACACTCCTACCAACAGTGAAGAAGGGTTTTTCCCCACAGCCTCTCCAGCATTTATTGGTTGATTTCTTGATGATAACCATTCTTTCTGGAGTGAGATGGAATCTCAGTGTTGTTTTAATTTGTATTTCTCTAATGACCAATAATGTTGTATTTCTTCATCTGAGAAGTACATATTCATCTCAGATGCCCATTTTTGGATTGGATGTTAGAATTTGGAGGGAGCCTGATCTTTTTCAATCCTTTATACATTCTAGAGAGAAGTCCTTTGTCTGAGGGACAGTTGACTACAATTTTTTTCCACTCCATGGGTTGTATATTCAGTCTGTTGGTAATTTCTTTTGATGTACAAACACATTTTAATAAAATGAGATCCCAGTTGTTGATTATTTGAAGTACTTCCCATACAGCTTGCATTTTGTTCATGAACTCTTTGCCTACCCCTATGTCTTCCATATTTCTACCTACCTTGCCTTCTAGTAAGTTTACTGTTTCTATTTTAATATTTAGATCTTTGATCCACTTTGACATTAGTTTAGTGCATGGTGATAGGTCTAGTTTTACTCTCTGGCAAGTAGAGAGTCAATTTTTCCAGCACCATTTATTAATGAGGCTACCTTTCTTCCAGTGAACATGTTTGGCCCCTTTGTCAAAGATAAGGTGGCTGAGTGTGTTTATAGTTGTGTCTGCATCTTCTAATCTGTTCCACTGATGTCTTATCTGGTCATACACTCAGAGACACATGAACAGGCCCTTCGAGCATTCTCCACACCAGGCAGTAACACAGACCACGGGACCACAATCCCAGGGAGGCTACTCCTGCTCCACACACCCATACATGCAAAAGAAAAGCTGTCCTCCCCACTGCATAGGGATAACTAAAATGCATGTCCTCGGGGCCAGGGGATAATGTGAGACCCGTAGTACCAGTGGTCACTGAGATTCTAAAATCCTGTTGTGTAGATTTCCTGAAAATCCCACAGCAAGAAAGGAGAATGTTCCAGGATTGGAATTTGATTCTGGTTTGGAGGCGGGGCTCCTGGGCTGTTGCTCAGCCCGTGGGGAGGACCGTGCCTTTCTTTTCTCCAAGGCTACATCTGAAGAGGCCTTAGCTGATGTCCTTACTGAATGTTGAGCATCTCATTCTTCCTCCTTCCGGTAATCCAGTACTCCAAGCATCGTTTTAAGTCTCAATTACAAACTACTTTAGCTCCTTTGGCAGAATCTCTCAAAAACCTAAAACACTGGTCAACCTCTTTCCTTTTTAAATCTAATCTAAGCAAAGCCATGTGCTGTTCTGACACCAAGAATTCTTAAGAAATGCCTGTCTTTCCCCTCTTCCTCTCTCTTCCTCTCTCTTCTCTTTCCTCTCTCTCTCTCTCCTTTTCTTCTCTCTCTCTTTTCTCATCTACATCCTTTAACTTCAAGTACTCAGGCCTCTTGACCTTTATTTCTATGACCTATGTTAACCTACAAAAAATAATAATTGTCTAGGGCTGGGGATCTAGCTCAGCGGTCTAAGCACCTGCCCGGCAAGCACAAGGTCGTGAATTCAATCTGCAGTGCCGCAAAAAAAAAAAAAATAATAATAATAATAATAACTGTCACCATAAAATTTTCAGATTTCGAGCAATGGGTACAATACAAACCTTTGTTATGCTCCTTCCAACAAGCCCATGTTCTGACTGTCCTTTCTTGCTCATGTGTTTGTCACTGTTAACTTGTTCTGCTTGGAATTAAGAAGGCGTTGCCTTGCCCAACTGTCCCCAGGTTTCTTAACAGTTGTTTATTTTCAGCTGACAGCAGCCAACACACTCTACTAACGTTCTGTTTGGGAATTTTTCCTTTTAAACTAGGAGTCCACTGAGTAATCCTCTACTATTTACCCTACAAATGCTGCTGTTATGAAATATTTCACCACTGCATGATATGGACCACCATCTTGCCAGTCTCTAATGTAAGCTCTGGAGGTAAAAACTCAGGGAGGAATATATTGAGTGAATGGGGAGAATAAAAACAGCCGAAATAAGTGTGAGATGCCTTTCAATGTGCACACACGGTAGGTGCAGCCATCGGGGAAGGAGTTGCTCATGAAGATATAAATGTGAGACTCACAGCCCTCTTGCTTCTTTAGAACTGAGACACAGAGCTAAATAAAATAAAAGGTGAATTTATCCTGAATAAATTTTTTAATAATTTAGATCTCTGAAACAGAATACTTCTCAAGCTAAACACAACACTGGAAACTCTTTACTCGGATGCAAACCCTTTGCTCATTCCTCATTTTCACCCTTCAACTGCAAGAATAACGGCCTTCGAGAGCACTGCTATCAAGAAGCGTGCAGTGTCTCTGTGGTATGCCGGAGAAGATGAAAGCTTGCAAGCCTCCAGCCGCCCAGGATGATCCGAGTGCATTTCAGGCCTAACAATCTCTGGCTGTTTAACTATAAATTAAATGCACCATGCCACTTTTACTATAGACACTCTTAAATATTAAAGAAGGTTAATAATTAAGGCTAATCTTGAACCACTTCAAAGCTCTAGCACTAATGATTGGAGTCAGCTATTTCTGAAACTTTCCTATCATGCAAAAATCTCTCTCCATCACTCCTACTGTCATCGCTAAGAAGGTAGACTCCATACAGAAGCAGTACGAGTTATATTACTTCCATAGATCTTTAGAGATAATTTCAAAAGGTTTGGCTCAACTATCTTCATCCTTCTAAGCTTGGGTAAGCAATCAATTTGAAGTATTTGGGGATGTTTTGCTTTCAATGGCCATGAATAATTATGTCATCCTTACGCATCACAAACTGAGCAACATGTTTAAATATTTCACTGTCCAGATAAATACATTTGGTGCCTAGGTACCACCTTAAATTAAAAATTAATTTAAGCATTATTTTCCAAGGCTCACTTAAAATCTAAGCATTATCAAGGTGTTCAGAGAATGAAACCAGATCCCTCAGCATCTGCTAGAGCTCACATCTCAGCCCAGGCTGATCAAAGGTGACCCATAAGCTTTATAAGATTGAAAAGAAAGATGCGATTTCACATTAAATATCTGCTAACAGAGAGCCACTTCATGGGACACTAAAGACCAGAAGGCACACTGGGTCTCACAGCTCAAAACAACAGTCCAAACTAAAATGATAGTCTGTGGCTAATGGAACACTGTTTTGAAAAGCTGTAACAGTACCGAGGGGGAGCATATCCGCATCTCGTGGCCAGAGACTGCTGCGAAGTCTTGGGCCCTGGTGAAATGCTACACTGACAAGTGCTCTGGGTAAAAGTGTGGTTTCTGTTAGAGGAGAGCCAATCTCAGAGGCGCCATCCAGGTCAGAGGCTTGGGAGTGGAGAAAGAAGATGCTCTTTACACAGGTAACAGCACAGGTAGAATCCAAGTATGTTTTGTCCTTCTTAATTTGAATTTTTCTTGAACTTCTCTAATTCCTTCATGTCACTGACACTTTTCATGCTGGATGTGGTCTTCCTCCTACCTCTTCAGCCTGTCCTCCATTACTTTCCTCAGCTCACCTCCTCTTTGATCCCCAGCCCCTAGCATGCCTCCCTTCACCTGTTCCCTGGCCCTTGTATTCACAATTTTACTATCACATCATTCAGTGCTGCTTACCTTTTCAGGCTTCTCTGAAAGTCAGATGAAAGCAATGAATCTTGTAATTTTTTTTTTAAATGCACATGCCCACAGGGACACGAATTTTGCAGTTAGCCCAGGGTGGCTTCTTAGCAAGAAGCGACTCACGTAGTCTCTTAGCTTTGTTCTGTAGAATGTCTGGAAGCCTGCTACAGAAACTCTGGGCTAACAGTCCCCCACAAACGTACATTCCCCACTCTGCTCCCTCCCTTGCAATCCCCACCTGCGAACCTCAGTAAGGAAACCAGGAACTATTGCTCCTATTCAGCCCCTTGGGACCTACTTGTTAGAGGCCAATGAACAACAATGGGGCCGGGAACTTAGCTCAGCAGGTCAAGTGCTTGCGTGGTAAGTGTGAGGTCATGAGTTTGATGCCCGGTACTAGGGAAAAAAAAAAGGAAGCCAATGAACATTTGCTAAGTGTGAAAGAGGAATTTTAACTTGTAGAAATGTACAAAAAGTAGGGGAAAGTTTGCAAAAGTGAATCTGAACTACGATCTTCCTGCTAGATGAATGTGCTTAGGAAAGCAATCTGATGGGACCGGTCTTTGGAGTATTAGCTACAAAGTAACTAAGGCAGACAGGCAGCTGCTGTGGTTGGAAGGTGTCCCCCAGGACCCTGCTTTGGAAATTTAATCTCCAGGGCAATGGGGGAGGAGGGCTTTTTCAGAGGATGCAGCAAGATGGCCCTTGCCAGCGGCCAGCAGCTTGATTTCAGACTTTGTAACCTCTAGAACTGTAAGAAAAATGAATTTCCTTTATTAGTGACCCAGTCTTGATACTCTGTTGCAGCAGCAGAAAATGACCAAGTCAGCAGTTTAGAAAGAAGCAGCATGGTGGTCTTTCAACAGCAATGTGCAAAGCTTCTTTAAACCCACTGCATAAGCAGAGCAAGGCCAAGCCAGGGCTCCCCTCCACACCCTGGGCACCCTCCAGCTTAGCCTCAGCAATTCTGCCTTTGCAACCCATTTACTGTGAGACTGAACAGCTCTAAAATGTAATGAAAACACCTCCCCAAGGCTGAGGGGAAAGTTACCCCAGGGAAACAGCAAAGCTGGACCAAACTCTGACTTCTGATGCAACCCAGAACTCTTCACCTTTGTCATTGACCCCACTAGAAAGAGAAGGTGCAAGGAATGTGCATTTATGCAATGGAATTTTCTAGACATTTCTGTGATTTTATTTGTGCAACCTCTCCTACCTCTCCACACTCAAGAGCAGGAGCAGAAAATCTCAGAAGTAGAAGTAGATTTGAGCAGATTTTCACAGACAAATTTATGTGTGAAGAAAGATAAAGCTCTGTATTTCTGGCAAAGTGATCGGAAAAGACACAGTCACCCCTTTTCTGGAAAACTAGAAACACATTACCACATATGTTAGCAGGGAGAGCTCCAGACATGGCTTAAATTCCTCCAATTAGGCTTTTTTGCCATAGACTTTGGTTTCCCTAGCAGCACTAGAGATTGGACTCGGGGTCTTAGCACCGAGCTACATCGACAGCCCTTTTTTATTTTTATTTTTTTGTTTGTTTTGAAACAGGCTCTCATGAAAGCTGACAGACTGGGTTGAACTTCAGGTCCTACTGACTCAGCCTGCCAAGTTGCTAGGATCTCAGGCACAGGCCACTCTGCCCAGCTTCATGGCATCTTGTTAGTTTACGAACCGGTTTCTGCTGGCAGCGGTGACTGTGGCTACTGTTTTCCATGTCGATCTTCAGCAGGTGCTAAGGCCTCTCTATCTTGGCAGAGTGATTCTGGGGGAGTTGGAATTTTCCTTAGAAAATTGATCTCTGGAGAATTCATGAACAAAAGTGAAACTGCACGGGAAACCCTTCCCAGAATCAACAACTGGGATCTTGTCTTGTTAAAAAGTTTTTGCATGTCAAAAGAAATCTCCAACAGAGTGAAAAGAAAACCCACAAATTGGGAAAAAATTTTAGTCAACTGCCCTTCAGACAAAGGTCTTCTATCTAGAACATATAAAGAATTAAAAAATATCAGGCCCTCGAAATT
>RJWT010024875.1:0-16323 GCA_004365215.1 Cuniculus paca | reverse complement strand
ATAATATATACACACAGATAAATTAATAAATGGAAAATGATATATAGATGACAGACCAATAGTGTAGTAATAATATTACCTTATCAGTCTTCGTACATTTTCCAGATCTTTCTCATTATAAATAAGTGTACATCTAATGGGGGTCTATGAGAAAAACTTCTTCATTTTTTGATACATCATTTTTATGTTTTGTTGAAATTTTCTGTTGAATATCACTTCACATCTCTTCAACTCAGTTTAATTTTGTCAAGCTCTGAGCTTTAGGTAACTAATTTTCTTGATATGCTCTCTCTCTCTCTCTTTCTCTCTCTCTCTCTCTATATATATGTTAATATTCTACATCAGGCTAATACCTATCTCAGGCTAGGGTACTGGTAAATAATTAAACATCACTCTAAATGAGAACAACAGAAAACATATGCTTTAAATGTGACCTTTAATCTGTGACTATTGATCTTGAAAATTTAATAATTAAAAACTTGAAATTTGGCATGGAGTCATCTCTGAGTTTTTCTTTGAGTTTTGTTTCTTTGAATTTAGTGTACTTGTCAAGATTATATTAGTCTAGATGAAGTGCTTGGAAGGTAAATAGTGTTCTATTACTGTTACTTAATTTGCAGCAGATGTAAATCTTGTACATTCATGTTGAACAGATTGAATACTACTCTATTCTTTTTTGTCTATTTAGTATACTATGTATACACACAGTTACATTTATGCATAAATGTGTACACATGTTTATGTATACAAATATAGATATCCCAGAGAAGGCTAAGAAAGATGAAATGAGGGTAAAAAAGAAGTAAAATGAATTTTTTAGAGCTGCAAGAGGAATGAAACATTTTAAAGAACTAATGGTGCAGAGATTGAATATTTGTAGATCTCTCAATTCATCCCATATTGTAGATGCTGTCTAGGAATGAGGATGGTGGCGTCAAGATAAATTTAGTAAAAATGAGCATAAAACTTGTCTATTTTTATTTTTAGAACAAGTTTAGGTTTATAGAGAAACTAGCCACCAAGTATAGAGAAAGTATATACCCTTTTCTCCCTACTACCTTATCTAACCAGTTTCTCTTATTATTAATATAACTCTGTGGTACATTTCACATAAGTGGTGAATTCTCAGATACGTTAGTATTAACTGCAGTCCATGGTTTAATTAGGGTTCATTCTTTGTATAGTACAGTATTCTGAGTCTCGATATATACACAGTGCCACACATCTGTCATTACAGAGTGATATACAATAGCTTCACTGTCCTAAGAAAAGCACTATGCTCCTCCAATTTATTACTACCCTTCTCTCTGAACCCATCAATTTTTTTCATCCCTCAAAACTTGCTCCAGTTACATCAAACCTCTCAGGTCTTAGCTTTGCCTTTTTTGAGAATAGCACATATTTAGAGTTATGTAGTTTGTTACCTTTTCAGGCTGGCTTCTTTCACTTAGCAGTATGCATTTAAGGTTCCTCCACTTGTTTTCATGGATGGGTAGTTTTTTACTGAACAAGATTCTGCAGCTGGATATGCCAGTTTATCTATCCATCTATTGAAGAATATTATGCTTGCTTTGACATTTCTGTAACTGTGAATGAATCTACTGTAAACTTTCGTGTGGTGATAAATTTTCAGCTCACTTGGAACAGTACCCGTGACTGTCATTTCTGTATCTTTTGGTTTGTATATACTTGAGAAACTGCAAAACTGTCTTAAGAGTGGTTATATCATTCTGTGCTCCCACTGGCAGAATGAGACTCAAGTTACTGCATACCCTTGCCAGCATTTCTTGTGTCAAAGTTTTAGAGTTTAGCTATAGTAATGAATTTAACTGAGAATTCCCAAATGATATGTCATGCTGGACACCTTTTTATTTGCTTGTTTGCTATCTTCTATGGTGATATTTCCAAATCTTTTGCTCATTTTTAAATTGGATTATTTTCTTATTGTTAGGTTTTAAGAGTTCTTTGTATATTTCACTGTAAGTTCTTTATCAGATATGGCTTGTCATTTCATTATGTTAATAATGTCTTTTGCAGGGCAGATGTTTTTAATTTTTGAGAAATCAAATTTTTTATGGGTTGTACTTTTGGGGTTGTATTTGAAAATCATAGTCAAGGCCAATATTAACTAAATTTTGCTTCTATATTATTTTCTAGAAGTTTCTGACTAGATTTTTTAGTGAAATTATCCTTGCCATGTAAAACTTTGTCTGCTTTAGTACTTTTTTCTTATTACATAATATCTCCCTACCCTATCTCTACTTATCTAGAAAAATCTTAACCATTATTTAAAAAGCCAATTCAAAGAAAATTTATGATTTCATCTGGCCAGCTTTCTTTGAACTCTTAAGGCTATGGTTAAATAGACACTACATTGTTTGGTACTGTATTCTGTTTAGTTGCATTTTAAAAATTATTGCCATGTATTAATCACACCTTATAGGCAAGAGAAGCTAAAAATTATGCATCATTATAACTACCAGAAAACTTAGTGTGACTTGTACTCATATTCTTAGATAACACTGAAATTAGGAAGCTGCAAGTAAACTGTTAAGAATTGTACACTTGATCTTAGCCAAAAGACCAAGAAGCAGTGAAATTATTAAGAATTTTGAAGTTAGATTGATAAAATTTTTATTTCAACTGCAGTTAATACTGGTAACAGAAAGTTTAGGGAAAAATCTACTTAACATGATCGATGTAGGTATCATTAGGAGATAAATACATGTAAGTATATTTCCTGGCATATCCTTTGTGCTCTATATTGTTATTATGACTTCTATTATTCTTTTTATAAATACTGTAGTGTTTGAGTGGTTAGGTTAGTTATAATGAAGATGAAAATATAAAATATTTTGTGATCTTTGTATGTCATTATTATAAATCTTCTTAAGTACAAAGTTGTATAGTAGAATATTAAACATAGCTAAGAACCAGGAACACCAAATTAAAATCATGAAATGTGCCTTTTGCCTTTGTTCTTTAATTTGAACTCAACATTTGTAAATGCTACAGAGTATCTAATTTAGTGATCACATTTACTATTAGTGAGGAGTGCATTACCCGAGTGAGGTGAGTCAACCTGAAGGCAGCTGCTAGAGGTTCTTGCTTCTTTGCTAGGTGGAAATGAGGGATAATAGAGCCTTATTTGACCTTCAGACCTTGAGAGGAACCAACACCATGCATATGATTCATGTTTCGATTGCCATGATAAGATACCTTGGAAAAGAAACAAAAAAGAAAGCTCATTTTGGCTCAAGGTTTGTGAAGTTTCAGTCCATGGTCTACCAGGCCCATTTTAGTCCATTCCATTGGGCCTGAGATGAGGCAGAACCTTGTGGTATGGGAGCATGTGCAGAAGGAGGCTGTTCACCTCATGGAGCCAGGAAAGGGGTTACTGAGCATGTGATAGAGAGCTCCTTCCTTCTGCTTTTTATTTTATCCAGCCTTTTAGATGGGGCCACCATATTCAGGCAGTCTCCGCACTGAGTGTGCTGTCCCACATACCAGTCATCTCTGGAAACCCCCACAGACACATGCAAGTATGTCAGTCACATAGACAGCACTGATTAATCAGACAGTGGATGGCAGCAGGGAGAGGGGAAGGACCCTGCATACTTGAAAACATGTCTCATTGTCTATAGCTGACATAATTTTGTATGCAGTTAAAATCATTTGGAGAAAAGTTATCTATTATAACTGAAAGCAGCCTAACACACCTATTTATAGTTTCTCTATATTTAATTAAGTTATAAAGTAGTTTCTCCCTGACTCTTCAGTGAAATCAAAATAAAAGCCACTAACCGTCATCTCCCTAGGAAAGGAGACGCTAACTACAGGTGATGTATGAGATTTAATCATACAGTATCACTTTCGCCCCTCAAAATGTGAACTGCTGTTAAATCAGTAATCCACCCAGACTGGAGGGACCAAGAGTAAAGAGGAGGCTCTGAAGCCACAGATGCTACGAGAAATCACCTGTGGAGAGCAGGGAGGGATGCCTCTTTTCTGGGAGCCAAAATTCCGTAGTTGAATACAGTCTGCCTTGAGGTCATTTCACCTTTTTCTCAGGATTGTCTAATGGTGCCTGAAAGCAAAATGTCTCCCTTAGGATGTAATCTCCCATGAACTGAGGAGCTAAGCAGGAAAGGAAAACTATGCTTTCCTGGAGCTGTTAATAATACACGCACAAGGGCAATAAATAATTGATAGTTGTCACCTCGCTGCTTCTTGGTTATTCATGGGCTTTGTGATGGTCTTTTATCTTAGCACCATCTAATTGTGTTATATCACATGTACTTCTTGTCGCCAACATTAATATGTCTGCCAGTAACATGTGCTGTACTCCAGCTTTTCAGAGATATCCCAAACTGCTGATCTGCACTGATCAGGAGCAATGTAATTGTCACTGGCAGACAGAACTAGTACCACCAGACAGAATAGTGCAAATAATACAAAAATAACCCCAACACCAGTGACATGTCTCCATAGTTAGAGACGTCTCTTTCATCATGTACGCTGTATTGTTCTCCTGAACTCATGTTGCAGTGGTCCAGAGGGAAGTGGGTGCAATTCAGTCAGGCTGAGCACCTGCACTCTTTGATTTTGTGCATTGCAGAAGCAGAGCTGGTGTGCAGATTCAGGAGCAAAGCAATGGAAGGCTGTAAGAGAGTGTTAAATTTTTCCTGATACCTTTACACACACCTGCAGAGGTACCACGGCAACTCAGCAGTGATTGCCTTCCGTGGCAATGTGGTCACATTAACCCATATACTGTGTTTCTGAATTTCAATTAGAGGGAAGAATGAGAGTTTGAATCACACGGGTAATAAATTCGAAAATGGAGGAGAAAGCAAAAGATATGTTTTAACTGGTGGCTAAAACTACTTAGACTTTACACAGTTCACTTTATTCGCAAAGTGTTTAAGGGAGTGTTACTGAATGCATCCTTTTTATCAGATGCTGTAAGATCCCTATGCACCTGTGGCAAACACTATCCATCCCTTCTTCCTTGCCAGAAGAATTCCAATGTTGAGTAAGATGGTAGAATGCCGGTCTAAACTTCCTCAAATTTTGTTGTAGCTAGGGCTGGCCAAGTGATAAGAGTACCAGTGAGAAATGAGTGCAAGACGATGGGGAATTTCTGCAAATTTTCTTTATAAAAACGACAAAAGTTTCTGGATCTTCCTTTCTGTCTTCTCTCCTTCTTAGACATCTGGAGCTAGAGTGGCTCCAAATATGAATGAAGAGATGTGCAAACTCAGACTCTGACCTCCACGAGCCACGAATCAATGCCAGTACTCACCTACCTCTTGATTTCCTTTATTACCTGAGAAAAGGAGCCTTTTTTTTTTAAGTTGCCACAGGTCATGCTTTATTATTTGCTCAGCATCATGTTGTTAACTATAACACAAATCTAAAAAGCCCTCGCTAAATCCAAACATTAAAATAAAAATGTAAGAAGCCTTTCAAAAGCCACCTGTGACCAGACATGATGCAGAACACAGTAGAACTCATTATTGGAGCATATTGGAGCCAAGCAGTTTTACCTACATCTGCTCGTTCCGTTCTCAGAGCAATCTTAGGAGCTGTATTCTGTCGCATGCCTATTTCATAAGTGAAATAGGGGTATAAAGAGAGGTCAGGCTACTTGCCTAAAGGCCCACAGCTAGGAAGGAATGGAACCAAGTTTCCATGATCCAGAAACGAGGTTTCAACCACTATGTTTTCTCATCTACATTTTTCATTTCATAAAAGCAGAAACCCAAGTGAAAGATATAAATGATGAATCCGCGACTGTATCTAGGCTGTCTTTGATGTCTGGACTATCTGTAGGGAAAAGGTTCTTCTGTGAGATACAATTTCAAGCAATTTTTGGTTTGTGTAGTATTTTCGTTTTCAGAATTTCAAAACAAAAATTTAATCTGTCTATCTATCCATCATATGGAGATTACCATGGCAACTATCTGCACTGAATCTAATATATTTGCATTGGTGTATATTGAACCTGCCTAGTTCTTGAACTACGGTATTTAAAACAGCACATTCTTTAAATTTAGATCACCCCAAAGTGGATTTGAAATCCATCTGTAGTGCTGATTGTTTTCATCTGTTTGTTTGTTCGTTATCACTGAAAATGATAAAATGTATGTCAAAATGCTTTGGAAACTGTCAAATAAAAATCCATGTAAATAATTATTACTGTTAATGTATTTTGATGTGGTAGAATAACAGTTAGAAAACTCTAGTTGTTCTTTTGAATATGTACTTGAATTACTATGTAATATTGGGTGACTTGATTATCCATTCTGGGTATTGCTGACCTGATTTTAAGTTACCTGGGCCAATATAACCCTCGTGTTTGTAAATGCTACAGAGTATCTAATTTAGTGATCTAAATTAGTAAAAAGCGAGTTAGTAAAAGCAAGTTAGTAAAAGCGAGCAGAGAACACATGTGTTTGGAGGCATTCATGAGGATCTCCAGCCTTTGTTGTTTGTTTCCAACTTGCTTTTGTTTGATTTCATCCAACTTCAGGTCCAAACTCTTGCCTCTATGGCTTTGAATTTCATTTCCACGTTCAAACTGGGCTAATAATGGTACATATTTATTGATACAATGGCCAGTACTTTGCCTATACTACCTATATATCTCACCTACAGTATTCATGCACAGGCAATGCTGTGGTTCAGGATGGTTTGTAACCCCCGGGACTCACTGGTGCCTATGGTCTAGTGGCTACTTGATGTTTTTCATGTCATCCTGACCACAACTCTAAGAAGGCGGTTGCTACTGTTATTTCTTCTTTAGAAAAAAAAGAAGCAATTGTTTTTGGGATTCCTGGTACCCAAGGAGTGCACCATACCCACTTTTGGTAAACCATATAGTACTAGGCCTTGTAGTCTCTCTACCTACCCAACTGCTTATATAAGTAAGGATAGACCAGTATATTACTTCGGTCTTGATCCTTGGTTTTGAGATCTTAGACTAGCATACAGCATTTACCCTTCTTATTTGATAGTTCTGAGTGTCATTCTGCTCTGTCCTCATTGCTGTCCTCTATCCAGATCACCCTATGAGGGAGAGGAAGTGTATGTGTGCTCTTTTTGTCTGTCTGTGTTTTATTCAGAGATATGAAAAACTACCTACATATCTTTCTCTTTCTTGAATTTTCTGAAGTTATTCTCCTCACTTATAGTAGGGAAAGTTCACTTTGATATTGGAATTAAAATATATCTCAGCACTTTAGTCCTAATATAGTAACTCTGTCACTGTAAACTCTGCTGCACAGTAAGAATATACAACAATTTCTTTAAAAAATTCATGATGTGTCTAGTAAACAAGAAAGGGAAAACATTGAGTATGAGAAAAGAAGCAGTAAATTCATACCAAGTTTATTAACTAATCCCACAATAGTCTTATATTGGAGGAGGATGAAGATAAAATGTGAGAAACAAAGAAATTTACCTCTACCTATTTTGCCTGCTAAAAAATTTTATTTTGAGTCTGATTTTATACTCCCAGTGTGGTGAGGGAGTTCTAGTTGAAAGTGAACATTAAAATTGTTCCTGAGCTAGTATTAGGCCTGGAGTACCAAATATAGGTAAATACTTTAGAGAGACATTTTACAACGGGGCCATATAAAATGTACACAGAAAACTTAGATTGAAGATGACCTCCCGAAAGTCATAAAAATAAGATAACTGAGACTTCATCCTCCAAAATGTTAAGGATTATTACTCTAAATTATAGACTATAAAACCAAAATATTATAAATTATTAGCGATCTAAATATAAAAACCAAAACCATTATATAAAAGTAATATATTTGCAAAAAAAAATCTAAAGCATACCTTTTAAGAAGTTAGATCATAAAAACTGAAATAAAACTGAATGGTCTGATTGAACACCAGGTTAGATAAAACTAAAGGAAAAAGAGACTAGAAAATCAACTTGGGAAAAGAATTATATCACATTTCAGGTGAGAATGAAATAGAAACCATTTCTGAAAGAAGGTTGACAAACATTCAGGACAGAATAAGAATTTCCAAGCTGGGCATGGTGGTGCATGCTTACTCCCAGCACTCATGAAGACTGAGGCAGGAGGATCCCTGCAAGTTTGAGGACAGTCTGGGCAACATAGTGAGTTCAAAACTAACCTAAACTACACAGAGAGACCCTGTCTCAAAAAAAGAAAAAAAAATTCAAACATGTGTCTAAAAGGCATTTTATAATGAGCATCTAATACTCAGAGTATTGGGTTAGAATTTTCCAGAACTGATCAAAGATACCAACATCATTTTAAAGATCAAGAATATGTGGTATTTGTACACAATGAAGTACTACTCTGCCATAAGGAAGGATGCACCTGTGTCATTTGTAACAAAAAGAGATGCACTTTGAGAGCATTAATGTTAAGTGAAATAAATCAGGCACACAGGCCTGAATATCACATAATATATATCATGAGAAACCCAAAATACAAAAAAATTATAGAGCAAAGTAAAATATAATAAGGAACAGGGAGACAGATCTTTTGGAAAAGGAAAAGGAACTGAGAGATGGAGGGAAGGGGTGAGGGAAAGGGGTAAAAGGAATTAAGATGCGCCCTGTGCGTCTACCAACTCCCCACGAGGAGCGCTATCATTGTGTACTGCGAATGTGTGCTACCAAGTTAAAAGAAGAAAAGCAACCAAGTTCTGGCAGGGTAAACAAATCCATACCTGGAAATACCAGCGAAAAGGCAAAGCATACCAAAACCGAACAAATTTAGTAGTGCTATAGAGAAAAAGACATCGTCTGCAAGAATAACATGAATTACAGTGAAAGTATAAATAATACCTGCAATAGAGGACAGAAAACAGTGGAATAATATGTTTAAATGTTAGCTTAGGGCAAGGCCTACTGATTTTCAAAGGTGCTAAGAACACACATAGGGGAAAGAACAGACATAGGACACTCTTTCCAATAAATGGTGTCCAGAAAATTGGGTAGTCACATGCAGAACAAACCTCTCACCAGTTACAAAATCAGTTCAAAATGGATTAAAGACTTAAATGTAAGACAAGCTACTAGAAGAAAGCATATGGGAGATAGTTTTGGACAACAGAATAACAAGGATTTTTTTGCACAAGACAGAGAAAACACAGGATACAAAAGCAAAAATAGACAAATGGGATTATCAGGAACTAAAGAATTTCTGCACAGCAAGGGAAATAATCAACAGAGTAAAGAGACCTACAGAATGGCACAAAATACCCACAGACTGTGCATCTGACAATGGAATTAATATCTAGAATAGAATAGAATAGAATATCTAGAATATATTAGAATATGTAAGGTGTTACAAAAACTCAATAGCAAAGTAACAACAAAATAACCCAATTTAATAATAAGCAAGAGATATAAACAAGTATTTCTCAAAAGACATACAAATAAATAATCAACAGTTATATGAAAAAAATCCTCAAATTTGCTAATTGTTAAGAAAATGCAAATTAGAAGTGCAATGAAATATCAGCTTGCTCTAGTAGGAATGACTATTACTAAGATGGTGGAAAGGGTGAGAGACAAGGGAACATTTGGACTCAGTTGGTGAAAATATTATGGAAAACAGAATGAATCTTCCTCAAAACTTTAAACATAACATTTTTTAAATTCCTTGCCTGATCTAATAATGTCAGTATTTCTGCCATATTGGGCTAATTCTGATGTCTCCTCAAACTGTGTATTTTATCTTTAATATACCTCGTAATTTTTTTACAAGCATTAAGTAGGTGAAATTAACTGAGGCAAACAGGATTTTTAAAAATTATTTTAAAGAGAAAAAAGCAGAAAAATCAAGAAGCAAACAAATAATTAAAAGAACAATAAAAGCAAAATGATAACAGCAACATCAAAACCAATGACAATACAGGATTTCAAAACAAGATGATAGGAATTTAACAATGGTTGTCATATTGCATATTGTTATTCTCAAAGTAATTGCTCAGGCCACCATATACACGCATGCAAGATAGATCAAACAATATAATTTCCCTTTGAGCAGTTTCTTTCCCTTTTACTGTATGTACTGTATCTTTTGGATTTTATTTACTCTTTCAGTTTCTTTTTTTTTTATTTCAAAAAACAAAACAAAAAGAATAACGATACAGAATTTCAAAAAACAGTAGGAAATTAACACTAGTTAACGTAGTGCATATTGTTATCTTAGAAGTAGCTGCTCAGATCTAGGAACAAAAAAAAACCGATCAAACAATCAAACAATGACAGCACAAACTGTTCTTTTTGATGGACCAACAGAGATCAGTAGCATAGCTATCCACCTTGTCTACATATGCATCCATACATTTATATATGTAGACTTACATACATATAATCTTTTCCTTTCATCCTTTTTTCCTTTCCCCATCCCAGTTGTTATTTCCTTTTCAGCACTTTCTTTCGCTTTCATTATTACAATATCCATGGTACATTTTGGATTTTATTACTCTTTCAGTTTTTTATTTTTTTTTACACTAGGGAGACAATATGGTATTTATAAATGTGAGTTTGATTTATTTCACTTATGAGTATGGTCTCAAGTTGTCACCATTTACCTATAAAAGCCTCAAAATTATCCTTTTTTTAGCTGAGGAATAGTCCATTGCATAAAAATACCGTATCTTTTTTATCCATTCTGTGGCTGATGGGGATTTGGGTTGTTTGCAAGATGTAGCTATTACAAATTATGCTGCTATAAACATGGGTGCACGTATATCGCTGTGGTGTGATGTTTTCAGTTCTTCTGGGAAGATACCCAGAAGGGGAATGGCTGGGTCAAATGGAACCTCTAATCGTAGTTTTTTGAGAAATCTCTGTACTGATTTCCACAGTGGTTGTACCAGTCTACACTCCCATCAACAATGGAGAAGTGTTCCTTTTTCCTCACAGCCCCAACCAGCATTTGTTATTGGTTAATTTCTTGATGTTAGCCATTCTTTCTGGAATGAGAGGCTATCTCAGGGTTGTTTTAATTTGCATTTCTCAAATGACCAATGATGTTGAACATTTTTTCATGTATTTATTTGCCCTTTGTATTTTTTCATCTAAGAAGTATGTATTCATCTCAGATACTCATTTTTGGATTGGGTCTTTAAATTTTTTTTCAATTCTTTGTATGTTCTAGATAAAACACCATTGTCTGAGGGACAGTTGGCAAAAATCTTTTCCCAATTCGTGGGTTTTCATTTCACTCTGTTTTTATTTCTTTCCTTGTGCAAAAGCTTTTTAATAAGACGAGATCCCAATTGTTGATTCTTTGCAGTACTTCCAGTGCAGTTTAGATTTTGTTTATGAACTCTCAGCCTACCCCATGTCCTGAAGATTTCTATCAACTTTGCCTTCCAGTAGGTTCACAAATGGCATTTTTAATGTGAGGGTTTACGTTGCTCTTACTTAAGGTTAAATTGTGTTTGTTCTTTTACATTGCTGTAGGTGTCAGGGGCTAAAGCTTTCTGTGGTGCCCTTATGTTTGGCTTCTCTATTGTCCGAGGGATCCCCTAGAGACTTCCTAGATAACACCTGCTCTGGACAGTTCCTCCAGTTGTGCTCCCTGGCCCTTAGCAGCAGTCCTCCCAATGTGTAAGCGGTGGGGATCTTCAGCCATCCTGTGAGTAGGTTGCAGTGTTTTAGGGAGCATGGCCCCCTGACCAGGACATTCACAAAAAGCTTCTCAGTTTTCTTTTGCATTTCTCAGCTTTAAGTGGCAGAAGAAATTTAACGGCAGCAAGACTGGGTATTTCCCTTCCCTCAGTTCAGTTCAAATGGTTTTAACGCCAGTAAAGCAGTTTCTCTTATGGTCAGGTCTTATTAAGAGCAGGGTGCTCTGGACATACTTCATAAGGACTGTGTTCTCCTCGCCCCACCTACAGCACGTGAGACTTTTTTTCAGGCCTCACTGTGAGAACTTGATAGTTTTCCTAAAGGTAAAACCTATGGATATGTGGAAGCTCCACTAAGACTTCCTCCCTCCCAAGTTCTATGTTTTAAACTTGCCCACTCTGATCCTCTAACAGTTGGTTAATCATTTAGGTTTTCCTGTCCCAGTGCTGACTTCTGTGGATCTTTACTTAGATAAATTGTAGTTTTCTGTATTTGTCTGCTGTCTCCAGTTGTGGAGCAGTGGTTTTCCCTGTAACCTCAGTTCTCTCATGGATCTAAAAGAGTTATTAATCTTTAGTTTGTTGAGCTTTGTTCTTGCTACATGAATGAGAAGGATAAATTTCATATTTCTTCCATGCTGGACTAGAAACTGGAAGCTCCCAGAGTTTAGAATACATCTGATAAAGTACATTCAAGAGAAGGAGGAAACGAAGGAGTTTTTACACTGACATACCTATCCCCCAACCCAAACCCAAAGCAACCCTATCCCAAGCAACAGATTAAAAACAACCTCAAAGACAGAATGATAGACTCCCCACAAGCTGATGGACTGTCGCTCGCAGATTCTTAATGAAAGAGCAGGGATTTTTTTCAGTAGGAAGCGGGCAATGGGATTCACAAAACAATGAAAATAAACCTTTAACCTTCTTTTGGTCAGTGGTGATTAATAAGTGGTGGAATTACAGAACCTTTTATCTCCTTGATTTTGGATTGACCCTTCTGAACACATTCTGTGATTCTCCAAACCCAACTCTCCCTTCTAATCACAAATCACCATTCCATTGCTGTCCCCTTTCTCACCTGCCATTCTCATGGTGTTCCCTGTCTTTAAATGTCTTATTTTCTGCATGCTTGAAGGTCCAGCTCAAGATCTGTATCCTTCTAGTACTGAGTTATTTCCAAAATGAATCACCATTAGTTGTTTCCATCCCTACAGAGGAAATTCAAGCTTCTCAAGCTTCAGAATATAATTATATTTGTCTACCCATATAAAATAAGAGTGGCTGTCTAACTTCCTTCCCTGTCTAAAGCCAGGCATAGATAACTCAGCAGCCAAATGATATTTTTGGGGTGGTTAGTTTCACAACTCATGATATTTGTTTTACCCTTCAGATACTTGTCTGTCTTGACATTTGATCACTTTTGTTTTAGGCTAGTTGGAAAAGAAACACTAAAATGTTCTGAAAAATATTGTGTACATATGGTTCCAAACATTCGCACTCATATCTGTGAATACAGCTTGCTTTCCTTTGAATGATTGATAGGGTATTAAAAGCTTCCTCCAGAGAACTGACTCAGTTCCTCCTGGTACCAGTTTGAGGATTTGAACTTCTCTCAGAACTAAAAGAACATCCACCTGTGAACACACGATCTGAAGACAGATATTCAAATGCGAGTTTTTAAGCTTGAAATATTACACAAAATTAAAAGTCATTTAAAAAAAAGTAAAGTGAAAATCAACCACATAAGTAAATATTGAGCTGCCTCTTTCCTTCTTTCCTCTTAAAAATAGACAGTACCCCCGGCTCTTGAGGATGCTGGTGAGTAGCTCATGAGACCCATGTACGGATGTGGGATGAGACTGGGCAGTCGGGAGGCTGATGTTGGGGTCATGTATTGGCACTGGTCACTACCGTGGCGGTGACTTCCCCAGCCTGCCGTCCATGTTGCTGCCCCTTTTCACTTTTTGATTGCAGGATGCATATTTATCTCAGAAATGTGTGCATATCTATCTCAATGCTAATGTTTTCATTGGGACACCTTGAGGTAATGGACCTTTCATGTGTTGATGTCTGGGATCATTCATTCAGTATTTTCCCCCCATAATTATAAAAAAACTATTTTCCCAGACATCTCCATTAGCAGCCTCCTTTCCCTCACATGCTGAATTGTAACACCATAGGCTGCTCACCAAGTTTGTTTTTTGCTTATTTCCGGCTTTGTTCATCTGAACATGTCTTCATTCTTAGAGGATCCTTTGATTTGCTACTGCACACTTATGCTTATGGTTTATTGATAGCTCATCAACCACTTAGAAAGAAGGACCTGCACTGTAGAAGGTTAAGTCAACAGGAAAACAATTTTAAAAGTATGAGTTATATGTGGTTTCATATATATCAGATCAGCATAAAACTTTTTTAAGGTGAACATCTGTTTAATAACGACATACCTCTATTCAGCATAACGACTATTGTTTCAGCTTAGTAGGAATGGCTTTCCACTCATTAATACTTTCTAGCTTGGTATAGGAATCTATTTTGCTGTACTCTTCCTCCATCTGCTCCCCTCGTCTCCCCTGCTTCCCTGCCCATCTATCCCTCTCTTTCCCTCTTTCTTCCTCTTCCTCAGCTTCCTCTCCTCCCCTTTTCATCCACCACCTCACACACATTTTTCCTATGCAGGCTTTAATTTAAATTTATGAAGATTTTATCTCAGTAAATGAAAATTATTAGAAGTACTTGAGAATAAAATATGAGGCTGAACTCAGAAAATTAAATTTTTACTTAAGCTCTTTTGAGTCAGTCCTATTGTAAATGATTATGTAAAATGCAGCCACAACTATAAACGATCTTTTATGTAATAATGAGTTTTTAGTAGATATAAGGGCTAGGAATGCTGCTCAGTGATAAAGCATTTACCTAGTATGCACCAGACCCTGCCTCAAAAAAAAAGGAGAAAAGCGTTTTGAAGGTTTGAAAATACTAGTATATCATAGTGTATATGAGTGGGTTAATGAATCTAGATTTTGTGGGTTCAAATCTTGGCCTTACCACTCATAAGCTGTGTACGTTCGACAAGTTACTTAACTTTGCTGTTCCTCTGTTTTCACATTTGTCAAACAGGATAGATGATAGCATACCGTATTTAACTCCAGAAGATTGTTCCAAGAACTAATGAATTAACATCTATAAATTACTTAGAGGTCTTGGCACATAGTAGGTACTCAATAAATAATAGCTCTAAAAAACCAAAGTCATAGATCTATATGCTCTTGAAGACTTTGTTTTCTTGAAAAACAGATAGTAACTGCAAATCTTTAAAATATATTTAGACTTTCCTAGCTGACACTTTCTATAACAATATATCATTATAAATTGTGATACTATACTATAAAATATAGAAGGCACATAAAAGCTTAAATTTATAAAGGTATCCAAGGTACCTATCAGTAATACTACAGACAACACAGTATATAAAAGTGACAGCAAACTTCACCATCTCTATAGTAACCATGAAATTCAAAGTTGTCTGGAAAAACATTTTAGTTCTGCTAGTTTCCATAGAGCTTTATATCTGGTGGAGGTGGGGTCATTAATAGAACCAATGTTATTTTTAAAGACTTTCATAGATTTAAATACAAAATTTATTCTAATTACTAAGCTTCTGTATTAGTTTAAAATACATTTTCCAAAAACATCAGTTTGATACACTTAAGAAGTTAAGTCTTGAGACCAGAAACTTGCTTACTTTCTTCATCTACTAGTGACACTTAACTTCCTTAGATCTGTTTTTCTAATCAATACAACAGAGATAATAATACATAGATTTTTGAAAGTCAAATTATATAACATACTAGAAAACATGAATTACAGGGTTCATCAGCACACCATATGACCACAGAATTTCCAAAGCAATGAATTTCTAATAGAATTTAATGCTCCCTAAAACAGGAATTCTGTCATTGAATGAGTTTGGGAATTCTGTATATGTGTAGTGGCTGCTCTTGATACTTGCATATATTCCCTAGGCCTTCTCCCTTCAATGTTAGAGCTGCCTTCCCACTTACTGTGTCAGAAGCACTGTGAATTCACACCTTCTGGAGCCAAACTCTTCCAATGGCCAACAGCAGGTGGTATTGACATACAAAGCTTTTCTTTTTCTTAGGTAGGACAGATCTTAGAAGTAGATCTGTCTGATGTCCCAGAGCTTTCCTGCAGAATTATGCTCCAGTTGCTTTCCAAGGCTCTCAGCTTGATAACATACCCTTCTGACTAGCTTTTCTTCCTTTCTCATTTTTCCATTTCTGCCACTATTTTCTGCACCTCCCCAAAATGCCACTAGCGTTTGAATCCTCTTCTCAGTGTTGGCTTCTAGGGATCCCAAAGTAAAATGAAATAGTTGCACATGTCGTGACAATTCATGGCAAAGCAGGCGTTTGGAGTATATCAGTAGTTTTCAATTGTTTTTAGGAATAAGATCTTTTGAAAGCTAAAATCATATGTGGAATTGCAAATTATATCTTTTAGAATTTGCATAACGATATATATAATTTTCAATACTAATTTGTTATAAGGAAATAAAAGAGAACAACCTGGGTATTTGGATCAGCACTTACACTATAAATTGGGATTTTGAAGAGCAATTAAAGGTTTATCAGTATCATCAAATGTATTTCTGTATTT
>RJWT010024874.1:0-16320 GCA_004365215.1 Cuniculus paca | reverse complement strand
ATTTTTAGGTATTCTCGTGGGACCTCCAGGGCAGGCAAATTAGGAGGCCACTGTGATAGTTAGCAGGAAAAGATCCTGCCCCTTCTTTCAATGTGCTGGGGTGCTTCCTGAGAGCTCTTTCACTGAATGGTTTCATCAGCTTTTAGTTTCCTGGCAACCCAGACGCCTCTCATCGTGACTCTTGACAGCTCTTTGCCAACCCGCACCCCTCCTGGCTGTGGATGGGCAATGAGGTAATGCACAGTAGACGTGGGTGTCTTTTCTGAGTCACGCTCTGCTCTTAGCGTTTTGCAACCACTGTGGAAGCATCCTGGGGGGCGTGGAGGAAAGTGCGGGTGCTCTGTGAAGCTGGCGCAACTTGCTGAATGATTTCAGGAGGCCTCACAGTCCCAGCAAGCTTGGCATTGCACATCCGGCTCTGACCTTGGATTCCCGGCACCATGACTTGGGCAGGGCTCTTCCCAACCCCAGCCTCCGCCTCCACATCCCCAAAGTGGGAATGAAAAGAACTCAGTGCTGCTCATCTTGCTGCTTCTTTGGGACTTGACACGTGTCCTGAGCCTGGCAGGCCTGCAGCCAGGGACGTCAAGGTGAGGGACCATCTTGACAGTGCTGGGAGGAAAGTCCTGAACCTGTCCTTCTGTTCCCCACCAGCCACCAGGCCTGCAACAGTTGACTGTTTCCCTTGTTCAGCCAAAGCTTAGGTACCTCCTGGCTGCCCAAGTTGGCAAGGTCAAGTTTAGCCCTAAGGCCTTGAGAGCTAAGTTAGAGGAGCCAGCTTGTTTGTCCCTCCCGCCCCTCATGGTCCCACAGCTCTGCGCGCTGTTGGATCCTCCCTGTGCCAGTGACTTGTAAATGGGTTACATCATGGTGCCCCCTGACCCTTTGTGCTGCACCAGAGAATCTGTACTAAGGATTAATTAACTGGTCTGTTTACGAGTGATGTGACCTGTGGCCTCTCTTTCTTGCCAAGTTTAGAAGGCAGTTATGCAAAATGGAGATGATTCCTTCATTCATGCATTCATTCAGAACTGTCTGCAGCAGCACTGTCAGGCCCCAGGAAGAAAGAAGCAAATGGGTTGAGGATCTAGCCCCAGAGGACCGCATAGATTCATGGGTGAGACAGAAACAATTATCGCACATATGCTATACACTGTGACAAATGTCACTGCAGGTGTGCACGTGCAGTCCCAGCAGGGGTGCTGAAGGGAGGTCAGGACATGCTCTCAAGCTGGGCACTGACCTGCCTCCTCAGGTCACGTCACTTGAGAAGCAAGGGCCACAGGTCAGAAACTGGCTGCCTTCCCCCCAACTCATTCTTATTGGGTGTGGGGTTCACCTTGGAGCAGAAATAAAATTTAAAAAAATCTCTCACTGATGCAAATTAAAACAACACTGAGATTCCTTCTCACCCCAGAAAGAATGGCTATCATCAAGAAATCAACCAATAACAAATGCTGGAGGGGCTGTGGGGAAAAAGGAACCCTTCTCCACTGTTGGTGGGAGTGTAGACTGGTGCAACCACTGTGGAAATCAGTGTGGAGATTCCTCAAAAAGCTAGGATGAGAGGTCCCATCTGACCCAGATATTCCCTTTCTAGGTATCTTCCTAGAAGAGTTAAAAACATTATACTACAGTGATATATGTGCACCCATGTTTATAGCAGCACAATTAGTAATAGCTAGCTCTTGGAAATAACCTAAATGCCCTTTGATTGAGGAATGGAGAAAAATGTGGTATTTTTATACAGTAGAGTACTACTCAGCCATAAAGGATAAACTGGAGATTTTTATAGGTAAATGGATGCAACTTGAGACCATATTCATAAGTGAAATGAATCAGACTCACATGTGTAAACAGTGTATTGTCTCACTGAAAGAAACAATATATGTATATATTATACAAAATATGCATTGTATATACCATTGTTACCCCCTGATTATTGTGTTTTGAAATTTTGTTTTTTTTTTCTCTTTAAAATAAAATAGAGCCGGGCGTGGTGGCTCACGCCTGCAATCCCAGCACTCGGGAGGCTGAGACAGGCGGATCGTTGTGAGTTCGAGACAAGCCTGGGCTACAAAGTGAGCTCAAGGCCAGCCTGAACAGCATAGTGAGACCCTGTCTCAAAAACAGGGCTGGGGATCTAGCTCAGCGGTCTAAGCGCCTGCCCGGCAAGCGCAAGGTCATGAGTTCAATCCCTGGTGCCGCAAAAAATAAAATAGATTTAAAAAAGAAAACAAAACAAAAACCTCTCACCATACAGGACAATATTTCAGTATTAGGAAGGGGTTCCTAAAACATAGAAAAACACAAAGCAGCAGGTAAGCGCACTCAGATTCTCATTTCAATCATTAATATTTCTGATAAATATTTTTGAATATTTAAAATACTATAAGAAAGATAGAGGACCCTCTGTATCTCTCCCCACTCTCAATCTCAGTTTTTCTTTGCTAGATGTGGCATTATCATAAATTTGGTATTTGCTCTATTTAAAATGATTTCATCTTGTATTTCAGTAAACATATATCTCTGTGATATTGTAGAGAATCATTTTATGCATTTAGGATTTTTACAGAGCTTTTATGGTATGCATAGCAAGCGTAACATTCTAAAGCTACTTTAAAAAATTCAGCATTTTGTTTTTCAAGATCTGGCCATCTCAATACATATAATAGCTTATTAATTTTAAATTCTGGATGGCAGTCTGTTAAATGACTATCATATAACTTATTTATAAATTTTCCTACTGATGAACTTTTAGGTTTTCTTACTTTTTCCTCTTACCAATAATTTCGCAACAAGCTCTGTTGAGTCATCTCCCGGTGGAACGTTGCAAATGGTTTTGGATGGAAAGCCTGGGCAATACCAGATAAGGCCATATTGCTCTCCAAAATGATTGTCCCAATTTACATTTCCACACCATTCTAACGCAGGCTTGTATCAAACATCTGGTATTGCCAGGCTCTTTGATTTGCCAGTTGGATGTGTGAGATAGTCCCTTCTTGCCAGCTGTGTGCCGAGCCAGGACTCACTGCTCGGGAGAGCTGATCACGGCCACCTCATCGCAGCTCAGGGCCAAGGACTTCCCAATGTCAGCTCGATACTGGCTGAGGTGAGGGGATATGCATGATCTCCACCACCCAACTTTTCCTGCACTCATCTTCTGCCTCTGAGCTTCAGCACTGCTGTGGCTGATCCTGGAGACACAGGGTAGTTATGGCAACCATTGGTGTGACAGCATTTGGCAGGGTCTTTGCCACTTCGCCACACAGCTGTTTCAGACTGAAGAGGTACAGGGAAAAGATTTTCTGGAAAACAACATTTAACACACACACACACACACACGCCAAAAAACCAAAAAACAAGAGAAGTCTTTACTAGTTCTTGTATTGAAAGGATAAACAAATGCATATTTAGATACATTAATATTCTTTCTCTACCCCTACCCTTCACCCTTTGCTGTACTGAGGGTGGAACCCAGGGGTGCTCTACCACTAAACTATATCCCTTGCCTTTTAAATGTTTTCTTTCGAGACAGAATCTTACTAAGATGCCCAAGGTGGCCTTGAACTTGAGATTTTCCTGCCTCAGCTTCTTGAGTGGCCAGGTGTGTGGCACCATGGATGGCAATATCCTTCATTTTCAAACCTCCCTTCACTAAACGAACCCTGCAGCTTTATTTTTCTTACTCGGTGATATCTTCTGGAATTTACTGGTGCACATTGTAACCCACTTCCCGCCTTTTCATAGTTGCAATGTCCCAGATACATCACAGATAACTCCTCAGCCCCCCACCGATGGACTTTGGGCTGTTTCTAGCCTTCTGCATAGGAAAAAAAAGATGATACAATAGACTAATGCATGGGTTACTCTGTAATTTTGCTGAAGTGTACTTAGGATAGATTCGTGGGGGTAGAATTTCTAAGTAACTTACAGCAGATAAAAAAACTTATTGAAATATAATTTAGGAACCATAAAATGTAACTCTTTTAAGTGTACGGTTCAACGATTTTCAGTAAATTTGTATGGTTTGCAGCTCCCTTTGCTGCTTAGAACCCTTCCATTCCCACACCATCCCCAGTCAATTCCGTCCTGCCTATTTCTAACCTCAAAGGCAGACACATATTGTCTGTTTAGTATCTCTGAAGTTCTTCTCTTTCAGACATCTTATATCCATGAGACTGTACAAAATGCAGACGTTAGTGTGGAGCTTTTTAACTTAGCATCAGGCTTTTGTTTCAGCCATCGTGCGCGATGCCTTGGTAGTTCATTCCCGCTGTTCGCTGAGCGATATTCCACTGTGTGGCTACACTACATTTTGTTTATCTGCTCATCATCAGAAGGACATTTGCATTGTTTTCAGTTTGTGTTCTATTTCTCTTGGGTGAACAGATACCTGGGAGTTGAGTTGCTGTTTATATGACAAGTGCACGTGTAGTTATCATGGTATATCAACTTGAGTAAGAAGTACATAGCAGATTTGTAAAGCTTTGGATAGGTCCATGTATGATTGACGCATAGCCCAACAAGTGAGGGAAGAAGCCCCACCCCGGATGTGGGCGGCAGCAGCCAATAAACTTGTAGCCTGGACAGAAAAGGAAAAGAAGGAAGTGTCTCTGTTCTGGAAGAGCTCCAACCTGTGCCGTCACCTATGGCCATGGATCTGCAGTTTCTTCAGCCTTCCAAGGCATACTTGCACGTGCGACCCTACAATGAGCTTCCAGGCTTTCAATTTTGGACTGCTCCTGTACCCTCCAGCTCTCAGCGCACAGATGGCCATTGTGGACTCTTCTGCCTTTGATCCTGTGAGCTTACCTAACAAATCCCCTTGCATAATTATGCATGTATTTTTCTATTGATTCTGTTCCTCTTGAGAACCCTGATACTGTATGCATAACATTTAAAGAAACGGCCAGACTGCTTTCCAAGTTTGCATTCCCATCAACAATATTTGAGTTTTACTTTCTCCGTATCTGTGCCCACAGATGGTATCTTAGATCTTGCTCTTCTAGTGAGTGTCTAATGGTAGTTTATTGTGGTTTGAATTTGCATTCCCTTAATCAGCAATAATAATGAGTATCTTTTTGTAGGCTTATTAATTATTTATAAAGCTCTTGGTGTCTATTCAAATATTTTACTTTTTTTTTATGAGACAGGGTTTCATTATGCAGTTCATGCTAGCTTTGAACTCACTTTATAGCCTAAGCTGGCCTAAGCTGGCCTCGAACACACAGCAATCCTCCTGTTTCAGCCTCCTGAGTGCTGGGATTACAGGCATGGTTTTTGATTGGGTCGTTTTGTCATTGAGTTGCAAAAGTCCTTTATATATCATGGACACAGTTCTTTATCAGATATATGTTTTGCAACGATTCTGTCTCAATCCATGGCTTCTGTATTCTCATTTTCTTAGTGCTTTTGAAGAGCAAAAGTTTTTTTTAATTTTGATGAAGTCAAAATTTATCATTTTTGTCTATTATAGATTATGCTTTTGGTGTCATCTCTAAAAAATGCCTAACCCAAGGTAATAAAGATTTTGTCCAGTGCTTTTTTCCTAATGCTTTGAGGATTCACCCTTTACATTAAGGTGTGTGATCCTTTCTGAGTTAATTTTTGTGTGCAATGTGAGATAAAGGTTAAAGATTCGATTTTTTATTTATTTATTTTTTTGCCTGTGGATATGCCATTGTTCCAGCATCGATTCTTGGAGATACTGTTCCTTTCCCTGTGGGCGACTCTGGCACCCTGGCTCCTTTGTCATAAATCAATCGATGGCTGGAGAACACTTTTCTGGCATGTGGAAGGCCCTGGGTTTGATCTCCAACACAACACAACAAAGGTATCAGCTGATGGTGTGCCTGCGGGTCTATTTCTAGACCTTTATTCCTTTCTTCTATCTTTATCTTTATCCTTTCAATCAACTTTTAAATATCCCAGGAGGAATAGCTTTTAAAAAAGAATTGATCTCTTGTTTTCTATAGAATCTCCTTTCCTGGGGAATCTGGCTCAGGTCCTGGAAGGGTCTGGTTAGGCTCTGTGCTCGAAGAGGTCTAGGTTGCCTTTTGAAAGTGTTTTTGTTGCTCAGTCCCTTCTGCCCCGGTCTCTCAGTCCTTCTGTGGACACTGAACACTTCCCCCTCCCTCAGTGTAAAGAACCTAGGATCTTCACACTGAGTTACACCCTGAGACCTTCTTATTTTGAGACAGGATCTCACTAACCCTGTAATCCCAGTACTCTGGGAGGCTGAGGCAGGAGAATATCAAGCTTTTTTTCCTAATAGGAAGCATCTGCCTTGCTGGATACAGTTTATTAAGAAATTCTGAGTCCAGTACCAGCTCACCTCTCATAGGTTTTACCTCTCTCATATGAGATTTATGGAGCCCCCAAAGACCCTGATGGCCTGTGGGGACACTCGGAATTGCAGTGACACCAGCCTGGGGACCTGTGGTTTGCTTACAGCATAGAGAGGTGGAAGATTTGCACAAAGCCATGGGATGCACATGCGTAAGGCCACTACAATCCTACTTTAATTAAATTCAATCTCCAAATATTTGAGTCTTGATCTCTACTCAGGGTGGATGAGAAGGTGCCTGGTTCCCATTATACCTTGCTACCTTGTGCCCACGTCATCTCTCTTGTCTGATAGGGGAGCCACACACACGCATGAGCAGGCAGCTGTGACACTGCACAAGAGGACAGACAGACACATAGACGAGGCAGTGCTGTGGCCCCCAGAGGCTGGCAGCAGACCGTTCTTCTGGTCATTTAGAAGGATTTAATTCACCAGGAATTGGGAACCACATTTTATGGATGTGTTTTATAGATGACACCCTCCCTCACCCAAACTGAACTCCCCAGTACTGTTCAGTGAGTTCAAAAACACAGAGTGCGACAGCTTAGTGTGATTCTACCAGATACACCCAGAGCTCTCTCGTGTGCCCCAGGCCTACAGTTCAAATCCCCAGTTCAAGCTGGTCACTGGGGACAAGACCCTGTCACAAGTAGAAAAGCAAGTCCTGTGTGGCCAGGTCTCCAGGTCTTCTAATGTTTCCCAAATGTCAGAACCCTAGAAATTTGAGACCCCCCCATTTCTGTATGTTTTATACAAGATAAAAGTGGCTTTAGAATGTCCTGCGAGCCAAGCAAAGTCACTCTGTGCACCTGACTCAGAACAGACGTGTGACTTCTGATTGACAGCAAGGAGGTGTTGGTGACAAACCACAAGGGTGATGGAGTTACAGGGGAGTTACAAGGGCCAGAGCTCTGGACCCAGCAGAGAGAAGGAAACAGCTAAGGAGGTGAGAGTCCCAGCCATCTCTTTGCCATGGAAAGCCCTGGGGAGGAGGCTTCTATTTTTCTGTATTAAGAGATCAATGGGAGATTATTAATAATCCTGTACATTGATGTAGCACTTCAAACTCGAGTGCTTGCTTGTCTGTAATCTCACTTGATCCTTGCAGCGGCCCCAAGAGCTTGTCAGAAACATCCAGCACTTCCCAGCCCGATTAGAGGGAGATAAGGATCCAGACACTCTTGCTCATGGAGAGAAGGCAAGGGAGAAAAAACAGACAGACTCAGGTATCGAGGGAAGGCTTAGAAATAAGGCCATTGTGCTGGCTTTCAGCTGCTCTCTTGCTCTCCCTGTTTGCTGCGCTTTTGGCCTCCATGGTGGCAGAAGCCAGGATTCACAGAAGCTGCAGTGTGGGGCTCGGTCATAAAGGTGGCGGAGGACAGAGCCTGCGAGATTGTAAAGCTTGTGACTAAGGACCCCAGATAACCTTCACTGCCTTGTTAGTGTTCCCAGATTGACACCTTGATTAACCTCAGTGGAGTCCATGTTCCTAAAAAATGCTCAACTCAGCCCATCTTTATAATGTGGAGGCAAAGAGATAAAGGTTCTCTATCAAAAGTGGGGTGAAGCAGGGGAGGTGGCACATGCCTGTAATCCCAGTGCTCTGGGAGGCTGAGACAGGAGGATCATAAGTTCCAGCTCAGCCTTGGCAACTTAACAAGACCCTGTCTGAAAGTAAAAAATAAAAATAAAAAAAGGGCTGAAGATGTAGCTCAGTGTGAAGACCTTGGGTTCAGTTTTTAGTACTGCAAAAAATGTGGGATGAACATAGTGGAATGGCGACAATAAAAAATCTGGAATACTGTTGTGAGGGTGTGGAGAGCTTGGGTGCTGTGTGCTGTGTTGGTGGGAATGTAAGATGGTGTGGCTTCTGTGGAAAGCAACAGAAGAGCCTCAGTTAGACATAAAATCCTTGCCTGGTGCAGTAATTCCATTTCTGGGTGTATTCCAAAAGGACAGGAAACAGGGGCCCAAAGAGATATTTGCACAACTCACAGAAGCATCACTCACAAGAGCCAAAAGGAGACAGCCACCAAAAGACAGAACTCCAGTGTCCATCAACTGATGGGCCAGCACATTCAGTATATTATGGAATATTACTTGGTCTTAAAGAGGGCAGAAATTCTGACACCTGCTACAACACAGATGAACTCTGAAGACATAATGCAAAGGGAAATAAACCAGTCACAAAAGACATACACTATAGGATTTAACTTATGTGAAGTGCCTAGAGTTGTCCAAGTCACAGACAGGAAGTAGAAAGGTGGGTACCAGGGGCTGGGGAGGTGAAAAGCAAGTCAGTGTTTAGTGGGTACACAGCTGTGGTTTGCAAGATACAAAGAGTTCTGGAAGTTGGCTGCCTAGCAGTGGAAGTTTAGGTAACATGATAAACTCTATACTACAAAATGAGCAGTGTGGCAAATTTCATGTTAAGTGTATTTTACTCCAATTAACATTTAAAAACAAATTTAAGTGGGATGAAATTCCAAGACTGATGAGATTGCCCTGGTCTTCCTCATCTACTGTTGTGGGGTTTAGCAATTGTACCCTGACTCTGAACTCCTTAGTCACATTGTGCTGTCTATGCCTGGGTCACCACTTGTTTCCTCTTCCTGTGTGTTTTGCCTGTCTTTGTCCTGGACTCAGTTCCGGTGCTAGCCTTTTCTCAGCCTGACCACCCACAACATCCCTGAGGGTCAAGTCAGATAAGAGCATGCAGGGTTGTCTTCTTAGCTTTCTGATGCTGTGGCAACATAGTCAAGGCGATTAATGGATAAGGAGCATAGTTGACTGTGGCTCATGGTTTGGGAGGTGTCAGTTCATGGTTGCTTGGTCCTGTTGTTCTGGGCCTGTGGCAGCACAGTATGTCACAGTGGGAGGAAGCTACCCACCTCATGGTAGAGTGTAAGAGACAGTGTAGGCAAAAGGGGATGAGGTCCCTGTGTCACTTCCAAGGGCACAACCATGCATCATCCAACCTCCCCCACTTAGTTCCACCATCTTCCATTGGCACAGTGAGCTGAGACCAAGCCTGTAGTACCCAGGCCCTTGGGGACATTTCAGACCCTTATGTAGGTAGGATGATGAGGGCCTCCTTAATGAGATGTGAAACAAACCTCATGCTTAGCAGCAACTGTGCCTGGTGTGCTGGTGAACACGATTTCAGACATTATCAAGAGCTGCTTTTCTTCTGCTTCCTCTCTTGTTGGCTGCTGGATGTGATGTTTTGATTCATGCATCATTGCAAGTTTTCCCTCCCATCCTTTCCACCAGCTAGAACTGGGCTGGCTTGGAATTTAGGCTTATTTGTGTGTGTGTGTGTGTGTGTGTGTGTGTGTGTGTGTGTGTGTATGTGTGTGTGTGTGTCTGTGTATTACTGGGGATTTAATCCAGGGCCTTTGCATTGAGTTATATCACCAATTCTGTAATTTTTTATTTTGAGTCACAGTGTTGCTAAGTCACTAAGTTGCACAGGCTGGACTGTAACGTGCAATCCTCCTGCCTCAGCTTCCCAGAGTTCTGGGGTTCTAGGTGTGTACCACCACACCTGATTTTGGGCTCATTTCTAGGTAACACGTAGTCCTGGTTGGGTTTCAGAGGCAGTAATAAACTTGTCCATGTTGAGTATTAATCCAAACTCCAAGCTAGATTTACCATCAGATCTTCTCCATCTCCTACTTTGGAGCTCCTTTGGGGTGGAGGCCTGGTGTGGAAGTGGAGACCTGACCTGTTTCCTATGTTCTCCATCCTTCCCAGTAAGAGTGCGGGAGCCGGAGAGTGGAAGTAAAGGAGAGGTGGATAGGACGGGTGCTGCTGGTGCTCTGGGAACTCGCGCTGTCCTCTCCATGCTTTGGGCACAAGGTGACAGCCCCCTGTCTCCCTTCCTCTCATTTCTCTTCTCACACCTGCCCTTCTCTCTCTTTTCCTTGGAGCTCACCTGCCCAAACAGGCCTCCTGTGAGTTAAAGTAAAATGTCATTGAAGTCAAGAGACCAAAGTGCTAGCCCAAGCACCACCCTGATCAGCTGTGCATCTTAAGGAACATCATAGATGTCGCTGGTTCTCCCATCCTTTGCTAAGCACGTGAGGTCTTGGCAGTGCATTGGAGGCAACTGGAGGCCGAGCAAGGAAAAAGACACGGCCGCCAGGTGGCAGAAGAAGTCTGAGTTTCACTTGGTTGAAGCTGACAGATTTGCTGAGGGGGACCATCTCGCTGTGTGGGACCTGCAGAGGCTGCAGTATGGGGCTGCCACAGTTCTGAAGGCAGAGGGTGGGGCTGTCTTCCCGGAGCAGGATCAGGAGGGCGCTGGCAGAGCTAGACCATGGGCACCTCTGGGTCTGGTGTGCCTGCGTCAGAGAAGCCTGGAGTCTTCCTAGCTCCTAGGGTTGTCTTGTCTTGTCTATAGCCAGCAGGTGTTGGGCACATTTTTGTGTGTGGTTGTTTTTTGAGACAGGATCTCACTGTGTAGTTCAGGTGGCCTTGAACTCACATGTAGCCCAGGCTGGCCTTGAATGCATGGCGATGCTCCTGCCTCAGCGTCCCAAGTGCTGGGATTACTGGCGTGTACCATCACACCCAGCTAGGTATTTTTTTAAACAAGGTTTTAAATTAACATTAATTTTAAAAAAGGTAATGTGTATGTGAGGTATGTTCAAAATATTGGTGTATGTTTAAATTTTTTAAAAATTTACCACAGTAAATTTGTACCCATAAATCCCCCTTGACACCTTCCCCTTGTTTTGAACACACGTGTCCCATCATTCCAGCCACTTTCTGAGGCAGTTCTGGAAGTCCTCTTTTGTATCTTCAGTTGTGCTGTTCCAGCTGCCTTGATGTCTTGGACTAACTGAAAACATTCACCTTTCATGATCATGTTGACTTTGGGGAAAAGCCAGAAGTCGAATGATGACAGATCTGGTGAACAGCATAGATGAAGACAAACTGTTGTGTTTTTATTTGATAGAAAGTGCTCTGAGTGTAAACTGTTAACTGCGCCCAAGTCAAACTTGTGCATGTCCAATTGTTTACCACAGTTGATGTAAGTGTACTTTTACCCCTAGAGATCCACTTCCTTTGTGTCCCCCTCAGTTTGTTCAGTAGATCTTATTTTATGCCTTATTTCTTGCCTTTTGAGCCTTGGTCATTTTGTTGTTTTATTATTTTTCCTCCAGTAGTTTGAGATTAAGAAGTTATTCATCCCTCCGTTCCTAGTAATTACCCTTAAAGATTTTAGGCAACGTCCAGAATTAGTCAGTAATTTTATTTACTCCGGAATAAGTCAAGGCTTTTAGTATAATTGAATTCCCTTCATTTTTTGCCAGCTGCTCTCTCTTTCATCTCACTAAACTACCCCATTCCATAGCAAAAATCTTTGGAAGTTTTTATTTTTGGCTGACACACAGTAATTGCACGTTTAACGGGGGATGATGTGATGTTTTGATTCATGTATACATTGCAAGTTTTCAGTAACACTTTAAAGATATTATACATCAAGAATTATGCAGACAGATACTTTGTTCTCCCCTGCAGTTCAGTTTTCTACCCATGAAGCTCATGCGCTGATTGTTAGTGGTTTGGTTTTATTATTTTTCCCCTCACTGTGGTTATTTCCCTCTTATGCTGTTTTCTTAAATTTATTAACTGTTTTGCTTGCTTTTTTAGTGTTAATCCTTGATTAACTTGTTTAAAACTGACTTATGGATGGTAAACTCTTGGAGCTCTCCTATGTATCTCATATGTATTTTGATTTCACACTTAAAGATTAGCTTTTGATGGGGTATAAGGTGCAAAGTTCGAAATAGCTTTTGTCTTCAGACTTTCCAGGTCTTGCTCCTTTGTTTTCTGGCGCTCTTGTGTGCAGTAAAGTAGAGCCAACTGAGTTTTTGTCTCTCTGCTGACAAGGTCTTCTTCAGCCCACCCCATTTTGGAATCTCTTAGGGCTTTTTCCTCAGCGTGGCTGTTCTGGAGTTCCTAGACATGCCTAGGGTGCTGCCTTGGTTTGGATGAGTGTCCTACATGGTCCACACGTTGAGCCTTGGTTCCCCAGGGTGCTATACAGGTGCTTAAGAGGTGGGGCTAGCAGGGATGGTAGATGAAGGGGACTGTGGAGACCTGCTGCTCCCGAACCTCTGCTTTCTTCTTTCTGGCTCCAGAAATGACCACTCACCCTGACCCACACCCACCACTGACATTTGCCACCTTAGCCGAGGCCAAACCAGTGGAACTCTGCTGCTCCACCTGGGACTTTGAACTCCAAAACCGAGCTACACAGACCTGTCCTTATTTCATAACCAGTCTTGGACATCTTGTTGTAGTCATGCTAAACTCACTAGTACAGGTTTTATTCTCTGTGATCAGCTGCTGTGAACTCATTCAACAAAATATACTTGTGTTGTTAGTTGGCTCTGGATAATTTATTTAATTTTGTTTTTCTGTCTTCCATTCTCTCAGTTCTGTACATGTCAAATTCTTATTAGATGGCTCCTGAGTGGTTTGATTATTTGGGGAATCGTTTATTTTCAGTTGTATTGGTCCAGGTTCACCCACTCTGTTGAGTTCTATATTTTAATTATCATACTTTTAATTTCTTTTTTTTTGTAAAGCAGTGGCAAAGTTTATTCAAGGAAGTAGAAGTGAAGAAACTGGCTCTGTAGAGTGACCTTGGGCCGAATAAAGAGAAAAAGAAAAAGTACATGCTGTCTGGAAAGTTATGATAGCCCATACTTTTAATTTCTAAGACTCTAATTGGTCTTTTTAAAAAAAATCCATGTCCCTCAACAGCAGCTGTAAGTTTATCAGGTACTGTTTTATCTGTGGCAGCAAAATACTTCATTAAAAAAAAAATCTCTTTACCACTGTCAGCCCTCTGGACATATGAGCTCTACATCCTTGGATTCAAACGACTGCAGATGAAAAATATTTGGAAAAAAATTACAGCAGAACTGAGCATGAACACATGTTTTCTTGTTATTATTCCCTAAACAATACAGTGTATCAGCTGTTTACCTAGAATTTACATTGGGTGAGGCATATTGTAAGTCATATGAAGATGATTTAATGTATATGGATGGATAGGCATAGGTTATATGCCAATACTGTGCCATTTTATACAAGGGACCTGAGCATTCGTGGAGTTTGGTCTCCACAGAGGTCCTGGAACCAAGCTAGAGGACACTAAGGGAAGACTGTTTTACCCAGTATTTCAAAAACCTTGAAAATTATGCATTTGTAGATGCCCTTAACCTTGGTCACATGCAGCAAGATCTGCAGAAAGTGACAAAATCAGAGGTGGTACTATTTTTTTTTTTATTCTTCAAGGGAAAAGTTACCCATCTTGAGACTCATTTTAAAACAAGACAACATGAGACTTACTCTGTCTCCCAAAGAGAGACAAATAAGCTAAATAGACTTTTTGTTTTAAAAACACTTCCAGAACTCTGCCACTGCAGTTCTGACTTGTCACCCAGCTCTGTCAGTGAGCCTAAATTTAGATTGTTCCTTGTTATGAAACTAGGACATTCCATTTTTGTTCAAAAAGGAATATGACACAGAAGCCTATTCAGCTGCTTTTAATTCATAAAACACTTCAGTTTAGCCAAGGAAATAAAGATGTTAATTGCAGCATTATTTATAGTTGCACTTATTGGAAACATCCCAAATAGTCAGAAGAGAGATGACAATAAGGCATGGTATATTCAATCAAAGAATATTATGCAGACATTAAAAAGGACATCAATGAAAACTCATGGGAAGATGAGAAACACTTAGGGAGGTTAAAGGAAAAATAGGATATAAAATTGTGCGCATGCTACTGTTACAATTATGTATATGTAAAATACACTTGGAAATGAGAAAATACAAAATATGTTATTTGTGTAAGTGGATCTGGATGCTCTTTATGGGGAGTTTCTTGTTTGCTTTTTAGAACCAAAGTTTTGCAATGTGAGATCACCTTTAAAGTGTGGTTTAGGGAAGTGCTTAGCAGAGCAGGGGCACGTGACATACAACTCAGTAGATGGAGATGGGAGCCCTGAGTCCCAGTCATGTGCTGCTTGGACTTGGAGAAACCCCAAGTATTAGAGCACCAGTGTCCTCAAGGGGCCTCTTCCTCCTCCAAAGATCATTTCCTACATACTTTGAATACTTTCAGAAAGCTTTCAAATTTCTGGTCTGGTACTATTATGGATTTATTATATATAAAACATTTTGTCTTTTTATGGGACTTAGGGTTGCAGGAGAAGGATGCTCAGTTGAGGGTCCATGACCAAGATGATGGGACATGACGGAGTGCATGGGAATTGGTACGTGGCATGGTACCATTGTCAGCTGGGCAGCATGGACTCTGTGTGTGGCTGTCTGGTAAAAGGGGGCACCTGGGGAGGGGCCTGTAATAAGCAGCCCAGATGGTGCTTTTGGTTTTGCGGTCTCCTCCAGGTGGAAGGAGAGAGGGTAACCATCCGCATGCTGGCAGAGGGCTCTGGGCAGCCGGTGACATTGGAAGATGGTTCAGTCGAGCAGTTGTCGAGCTGCTGAGCCCTGACTGTGAGCATGTCTCCTTTGCTGGCTCAGAAACACCTTCTCCATGTTCCTCTGCTTCCTTGTCCCCTGCTATGGTTGATACATTGTGTCAGCTTGAGAAGTTTAGAAGTTTTAACTAAGAGGCTCAGCCAGGAGCCAAGATCCTTTGTAAATATCCTCAGCTTGTGTAAGAGGAAGGCACAGAGATTCTGTGAGTGCTCCATCTGCCCTGGGGGGCGAGGGGTGGCCTGTATACAATATAAGGGTGAAGAGGCTTGCTCTTAGCCTTCTTTTGCTCTGGTTGCTGGCTTGAAGTGTCCTGGTGCCATGACACCCTGCCTTGGAGCCAGCTGATCATGGACTGAAACCTCCGCAAACAGTGAGCTAAATAAACCTTCCTTCATAAATAAATAAACAAATAAACTTTCCTTCCTTCACTGTGGGTGTTGGGTATTTTGTCTCAGCAATGAGAGAAAAGTAACCAAGGCACCTCTTCTGCCCTGGTCCCAGCAGCTTCAGGATTCAGTGTGAGGTCCAGGGTTTCCTGTCCCCACACAAGACATGGATGTCCACTGTGCCAGGGAATGTCATGGAGGAGAGAGACTCAAGATTTTACTGCTCTGTAAAATCTTGGTGATAGATGCTGGATCAAAAGAAAGGGAAGCTTGATCTTTACTCTCCAGATGCCAGGCGTACATGGGGGGATGAACTTGGGTCAAGGGCCCGAAGATCTTCCAGCCCAGCCTCCACTTCCCCCCATTTCCAGAGCCTCGGTCAGGAGCAAGCAGCATCTCACGCAGCTGGGTGAGCTCAGATCAGCAGGTGTTACAGAGCCTGTGCTTCTGTAGATGAGACAGGGAGAGAAGGGAGAGGGAAAGGGAGGCAAAATTAACAATGAGTTTTGAGCTAACGTTGCAGTTGGTTAAAAAGTTAGGGTGACCCAGTGGGATGGTTTCTGGGTCAGTTCAGTGCCGTTTGCTGCCCCTATCCAGATGCATCATGAGAGGAGATGTGCATGGAGATCGGGGCTCCTCAGATCCAAGAGCGAGAGATGTGGGAGTCTGGCAGAGCTGAAACCCCTGGTGACTGTGGGGCCGTCCTGGCTCAGCGTCAGCCACAAAGACCCCAGGGCAGACCTGGCTGCTCCACTCCCCCAGGATCTCAGCTCCTAGACTGGGGCAGATCCAAGAAGCCCTCTTGGGAGCTGAGTTGTTGAAGCAGATCTTGGTTGCTGATTGGCCTGATTGGGCCCCCGGGGTACATGCCCAAGGCACAGCCTGTGACGGAGGAGGAGCAGGGACCCTGCAGTGTGTGATGAGGGCGGCATCCACTGGGCATTTGCTGAGTCTCTGATGAGGCCCACTGGAGGCAGGCGCTGCCGGAGCCTGTGACTCGTTTTCAGATTTTCACAGACAAAGCCTGGACGAAAATCCATGTGCTGGCTCCCTGTCCAC
>RJWT010024873.1:0-16327 GCA_004365215.1 Cuniculus paca | reverse complement strand
GTGTCTCTCAGGAGTAACTTTCCTGTAGTCTAAGCCAAAATTCAAAAGAATCAGCAGAGGTGAAAGACTATTCCGTAAACCTTGAGGAATTTGAGGTGTCCAGGAAAGTCAACACTTGAACTACACATATGCTCAGTATTTTATCACTAAATAGGAGATAGTGATATAAAACTGATGACTTGGAATAATAACTCAAAAGCAAGTGACTTCCATCTGCTCATCTAAATAGTGTTCTTCCTGAACTCGGTGTGTGGATTTTGTTGTTTTGGCAATGGGTACTGCTAAACTGGCATCTCTAAACATTTGGTGTTCCTCGGTGCCATATGCAAAACTCTAGGAAACTTGCAGAGTTTTTTGACTACTCAACCTTCTCATCTTCTTAGCCCCTTGAGAAGCAATATGCACTGGGGTGAATATTTAGTCTCTTTAGGTGATGATGGTACTTCATGTCATTTATTATCAACTGAAAGTTCTCCTTAAGTGAATTACTTTCATTCATTTCTTTTAAGGGTCATTAATTATTTAATCTGCCATTACAGTGATCATTTAGTAGTTAATATCTAATTTGAGTACAAAAAGAAACTTCCAATAATAATCTTCTTTTACTAAGATTAGATACCACTGTATTTCCATGTTATTATAGAATTATTTTGTAAAGACAATAGATCAGATAAAACCAATAATTAAAAATATGAAGGAACAATTATATAATATGGAAAGAAGATATATTTCCCTGAATTTTCCACTAGTTTGAGATTAAAAGCTTAAAAATAGAAGGACTTCACTTTGTGGCCAGACTAAGATATACAAGACCATGGCCCCCTAGTTCAGGTATCATCATATTACATGTTGGACAATTCACAAATGTCAGATTAGACAAGCACTTGATTTCCAAGGACAATTTTTCTTTTATTTTATCTCTCATCTTCAGAAACCCTCTGTCTAAAAAAATTGCTGGACCCTGTCTCATGGAGGAGTCCACCTAGAGTATTTTTGTGATTATTGAAGTAATTTCTCCCCTTTGTATCTTTTTACTATTGAGAATCTAATTCAAACTCTTAATCAGGCTCCTAGTAAGCAATATGGAAAAAAATCCCAGATGATGATTTTTAGAATTCCGTGATTGTTAGTTGTCTCTGTGAAGTGCTAGCCCTGCTAATCCCAATTCCTGGCTAATTACAGAGGTGTGGTACAAATCCTGCCTCAAGGACCCAGTCAAAGATTCACTGAACTGTTTTTTGTTGTTGTTTTTGGTACTGGGGATTGAACTCACAACCTCACACTTGCCAGGCAAGCACCTAAGCCAGTAAGCTAAATCTCCAGCCCAATAAACTGTTTAGACATGTTATTAATAACTAATCAGGGCTAGTTATTAATAAGTATTAAAAGGTCTCAGTGAATCTAAGTCACGATTGGACCTGCATATGGCAAATATGCCATTCTTTTGGCCAACTAGACAAAGTCACTTGGATATTTCTACTATATACCACTGGTCTTAATCCATTACATTTTGAACAGAATGACTGAGTATGTTTCTTTAAAAAAAAAAGATCATACCTACTGTGAGTTTAATCTTGCTTTCTTGATCCATTTCCTTTTTTAGTGTTGCTTCTGTATCATTTATGTCTCCAACTCTTTACTCATTTGCTTTATTGCCCTTTATAGGAACCTTTAACTTTCCACTCCCCTACTATCATTCCTTAATCTCTTCAGTTTTCTATCTACTTTTAGCTCTTTGGAAATATCCAATTCCATGGGTTTAAATACCATTTGTAAGTTGATGGTGCTCTAATTCTTACCTCTTTCCCCAAACTCTATGCACTAAAAACCAAATAACGAACAGACTTTCTTACCGAGATGACAAATAGTTACACTTTTAAAACTTGCACTAAAATCTTCATTCTGAAAATTCAGTCTTTTCCATATATTTTCAAAATTTAGACGACAAACTGCTCTCAGGCCTACTTAAATAACGTTCTCACCTTCTTTATCTGTTTCTCCAAATCCTCCAGATCTCACATGAGTCCAGAAGCCCACACTCACTCCTCTACCTAAGGCTGTAATCAGCACCTGTCCACACATTTCACTTCTGGCCAATAATCCTACTTTTTAAGTTCTATTTGTTTTGTGTTTCCAGAGCCCTTGTACTTACCACAACCGTATATAAAATTTCACTAAATTTGAGGGATTGATCATCTTATCTCAGAATAAAAGGTTTTTTTGAAGAGAAGTATACTACAGGTTATAATTAACATGCTTATGTCTGCAGTTTGAGAATGATTCCGATTTGAATATGTGATACATTTATATGTATGTGTGTTTGTGTGTGTAAAATTTGCACAAATGCATATATACAATATGTGCCATTAAATGAATATACAGGATTTGGTTATAATGACACAAAGTAAAATACATATTCTTAATTTAAATTTCTCTCTTTAATCAAAGTAAAACAGCTACTAATATCTGTGTAGCATTTTTTTTTGTGTGTGTGTGAAATGTGGTACACATAACGTAATTGTATGTATAATAAGCTAATATAATAGATTTGGAAAAGAATGTTCTGTAATAGCTTTGTGCTTTGATAGAGTGGCGTAGGTTTGGTAAAAGAGGAATGTTTGACAAGGCTTCCTCTTTGTCAAACCTAAAAACTGCTGCATTCGTATTAAATTTATTATCAACTAAGCACTAAAACACTATGACAGTGAAAGCTACATAATGCCCTGCTTTTGTTATTCAAGGCTGACTAATCACATCATGCATAGAAAAAGAAGGTTCAGAACAGGCTGCTGGAGCCCATTGTTATTTAATTGTTTCAATTCACATCCAGTAATTAAGATAATTTCTTTTATATTTTTATTTTTCAGTAATTGCAGGTTCACAAGAAGTTGTAAAGAAATCTGTAAGGAAGTTCCATTTGCCCTTCCCCATTCCTCCTTCAAATATTATCACTCTACATAAATACAATATGATGCTAAAACTGGAAAAATGGTAGTAGTGAAAACCCTAGAGATTATTCATTTCCTTGCACTCATTGTTGCATATGTGTTGCTGAGTATATAACCATATACAATTTTGCCACCTTATCAAATATGTGGCTTCATGTTACCATCACCACAATCATGACTCTTAACGGCATCCTTCTTGAAAGACTCCCTTGTGCTCTCTTTGTAGTCATAGCCTAACTTCTATTCTGTTCCTAACACCTGGAATTAAGAATGAGTTCTCTATCTTTATAACTATTCTATTTCACAAATGTGAGATAATATGGATCATTTGGTTGTTTATTCACTCTGTAATTTCCTCTTTTATATAGACTGAAATTTGTGTGTAAATGGTTAATTTGTTCCATTGTTTAGTGGTGTGTCATGCTGCAGATGCAGTAGGGTTTATTTAATCATTCACCCATTGGAGGATATTTGTGGAGAGTCCAATTCTAGGCTACAAAAATGAGGTTGCTATAAACTTCCATGTACAAATTTTTGCGTGAAAATAGATCTTCATTTCTCTGGGATATATGCAAGAGGACAGTTGCTCGGTCACATTATAAATCTATTGTTAGTCTAAAAGAGTATCGTAGGAGCTATTTTCCAGAATAACTGACCTCGTATGCATCTAATAAAAATATAAGAAATCTTTGGAAACATTGGACTGACTTAACCCTGAAAGAATGAACAAGTAAAAGGAAAGAAGTTGAGAAATTGGATCACATTGCAAGTTAAAACATTTATTCCATGAAAGATTCTCCTAAGAGGATGAAAATATAGACTGTAGACTGGGAAAAAAATCTTCACAAATAACATACCTGAAAAATAATTTGAATGTAAATTACAAAAAAACTCTCACAGCTCAGTATTTAAAAAAACAAATTCGAAAGTGAATAAATGATAGAAACAGACATTTTATTAGAGAGAACAAACGGACAGCAAATAAGAACATGAAAAGACATTACATATCACTAGCCATTAAAGAAGTGAAAACAAAATCAAACGCAAATCAAATTAGGTGTCATTGCATATTTCCATAAGAATGTTTACCAGTTAAAATATGACTGCACCAAACTCAGAGAAGGATAGGGGAAAACCTGGAACTTCCTGAGAGGAGTACTTTTATACATAATTTTTTTATGGACTGAATTGTATCTGTAGCTAAACGTTTGTATATTGAAGCCCTAATTTCCAATGTAACCGTATGTGGACTTAGGGCCCATACACAGTTACAGTCGAATGACAGCTCACAAGTGACCACTTGGTCTGATAGCACTGGTGTCCTTTTAGGAGGAACGAGGCACTAGACCTCACTCTGTCTTCAAAGTTGCAGTGGAAAGACAAAAGTGAGGTCACACACACAAGGATGACACCTGTGACGCAGGAAAAGACTCACCGAAACGCAACCTATAGCATTTTAATATTGAAATTTCGGCTTCAGTCACTGTGGTGATATAAAAATCTGGTGCTTAGTAAAGACAGCCAGTCCGTGACACAATCTTAAGGCAGTCCCAGTTAACAAACATATTATCTGGAAGTGGCAGGTGACTCCAGCTGATCTCACTATACCAGGTATATGTATCAAGTTACAGAAAGAATTCATTCAAAGATGAAAAAAAGCCAAATAAACAAATGAAACTTGTTTCAATCAAAGTGATGATAGATAGCTATTCCACATTACATTTTTGCAATTTCCACATTATATTTTTGTATTGTGAAAATGTAAGCAATTTTTTAAAAAAAATATAAATCTAATAGAATTATAATTGGATAAATGTTCTAAGTAGACACATATGCATTATCTTGCCCTAATTAATTCTAGTCTGCAGGGATCTTATTCCTGAGGGTAAGAAAGTCACTGTTTATCACAAACTAGGACTTGGGTCAACTTACAATAAGAAACTATTAAGGATAAATATTAAGTGGGAGTTCCACAAGTGAATCCCAGCTCAGAAATATTCATTCAATTACCAAAAATTAATGCATGTGTCAGTTGTATGGAAAAGATCTTAATTAATTCCTCTAAAGATTAGAACACAATATTAGAAACATTTTACAAAATTTAAAGATATTTTAATAAAGCTCAGGAATAAGAAAATCTTGACTCACACATATTATTTAGGATGGTTTTAGATAATATTTGCATTCATTTAATTCCACATTTGTCTGTGTAGTTATGTATGATATTATCAAGTCATTCTTTTGAATTTTTTCATGAATCTTTTCAATGTTACAATGAAATAAAAGTTTTCTTTAGAAGAAGGTAGAAAGGGAGAGAATCATTGTTACCGTTTGTATGTAGATGCCCCTCCCCCCAGTCCTCATGTAGTCACGGAAGTGGCTGAATCTAGCATTTGTGATTGACTCCTTGTCTAGTGCTGGGATTGGCAGCGTGAGTCCTGCACCCGCCCAGGGGTGGAGCCGACTTACAATGTAAAGTCGGAATGGGGGCATTTTTCTCTTTTTGGCGCGGTTTGCCCTTGCCGCTTGCAGCCCCGTGAAGGGCTGCCCCCTTTTGCTCTGGCTGCTGCCTTGAAGTGTTGCCCCGGTGCCATGCCACCCTGTCTTGGAGTCAGCGGATTATGGACTAAAATCCACAGAAACTGTAAGCTAAATAAACCTTTCCTTGCTTCACTTTGGGCGTCAGGTATTTTGTCCCAGCAACAAAAAAAGTAAGCAAGACAGTCATCAAAAGGAGGGACGGTTTTTGTCATAAAAGCCATAGGTGCATGCTTATAAATAGCAGGCATGCCTTTATGAAGGGTGAAAGTACAAGTCATCTTTGAAATATTAACTCCAATCATCTTACTAGGATGAAATTACTAACACAGATCACGAACAAAAATAGAAGACCATGGCACAGTGCCTGCCTGGCAAGTGCAAGGCCCCAAGTACGCACCCCCCCCCCATAGAAGGTATCAATTTCTGGTATGAAAAAAGAGAGAGAAAGAGAGCGAGAGCGAGAGAGAGAGAGAGAGAGAGAGAGAGACCATGCACTAAGTTACCTTACCTGCTTTTATATATATTCGCACAAATAGTACTTTTCAAAACAACTTTGCTTTTTTGATATATGCCTTACCTATTTTGCACTAAATTTTATGAGAGTATACTACTGTGTAGGGGAATTCTCTTCTTCCTTTTTGTTATTTCCACGGTTTGTGAAATATTCCATAAAATTGTGAAATTTCTTCTTATGAAAATGCTATTTAAATATTCCTCAATCATAATATCACTTCCAGCTACTTTTGTGAATTGGTAGGAGAGTAAAACACATCACACAGTGGTAGAGATACCAGTTTTCTCCCACTCAATGACTTTTTGTGCATTCATCTATAATTTATTTAAAGAATTTCATTCTGGCATAAAACAGATTCATCTGTTCTCTAAGAAGTTGTTGAAGATGCCCAGTTAAATCAACAAGTTAGGATTATTCCCCAAAACATGAATCCTGAAATGTGCAGAAAACTCTAACACTTAAAAAACTGTTCATTTCATGCTAATTTATTGAAGTCTTCATAGATTTTCTTATTCTTCAGTCTCTTCACATTTGATTTTTACTTAATGTGAAAAAATATCTTTCCAAAACATTGCTGAAGTTAGCATTGTGTTAAAGTAAGTAAACATATGTCTTCATTTAGTTTAAATGAAATAAACATGCAAGTTTTATCAACATGATTTTAATATCCAGAAAACAATAAATAATTTATGCTCTATTTCTGAAAGTATACTGAGTAGAAATATTGCACTTGGCTATAGAGAGACAAAATGTATATCTTATAAACATACTGGATTGTAAGGAAGCTAATATATTAAGTCATATGCTTGGGTTAAATTGGGTGATTTTCTTAATTATATTACAGTACCTATTTACATTTTAGAATTATAAAAATAAGCAACTAACTTTTTTTAACAATTTGTCAGCAACCTACAAAATATAAATGCTGATGTATTTGACCAACTTATTTGCCTTTTAACTGTTTCCTTCCATATCTTGTCTACTTATATTTGTACAAAGTAACAGATATAGAAATATGTAGGCAAAGTTTTATGAACATAATATTTGTATATATGTCTGTATTATATATATTACACATAAGGATATATTTAGAAGGATGGATATATTATCAATTTTATACATAGGTGCTGAGTTATTTCTACTTTTTACTATTATATAAAATATCATTTGATATTGACTCTGAAATTAAACACTGATCATGTATTACTATGCATTACCCCTTCCGATTTCCACATTCTTTTTTTATATGATCAGGTTACTTTTCAAATTTTTAATTGAAGAAGATTTTTCTGCCACAAAGAACTGTATAAATACTTTTCCATTCGTAACTTAATGTGTCAACAAGAATGGACAGTATATTTTGGAAATCTCAAGATTTGGCTAAAGTGACTCTGGAACGGTGAGGAGACGAGCTTCCTAAACACTGTCTCCCTTCAAACAATGTTTTAAACGTTAAAAATGACGAAAACAAGTGGATCTATTCTACAGTCAAGGCAAACAGCTGATGAAGAAACATATATTCAAGAATCTCTAAATGATCTCAGTAGAAGGAGTAAAAGGCTGTGGACTTTGAGCCAGGATTCACGTCAATTCCTTGCTCCCTTCTCAGCTCACTGTGACTGCAGCTTTGTGTCATTCACTCAATGATACAGGGGAATGAAAGTTCCAACCCACTACATCTGGTATGAGTTCGTGTTCTCTAAAATCGAAGAATGGATTTTAGGAACAACGGAGGTTAAGAGCAGAATATATTTATTGGGAGAAAGAAAGAAAGCTTCTGTCAGAGAGACAGAAGGGGTCCTGAGTGGGTTGCCAGAGACTGTCATTTTAGGGACTTTTTATAGAGTAGATGGGTCCAAGGTGCGGAAGAATGGGAATTCCTAAGGTGGGCATAAAGTGGGACAGAACTATGGTTAACCAATAAGGTTAATTGCTCAGGTAAAATTGATTAAGTCCAGGACGAACGGGAAAGTGAGTCACATAGCCAGCGAGCACGTTTAAGGAGCAGTGACTCTTCCCCTAGGGTGTCGAGATAGGTGACTCCTGGCTTCCTCAGGGAGCTACAGACCTATTTAGAATATCAGTCCTCGGGAAGTGGGTGCATTTGTTTGATCTGTTGTCCCGGGTCCGGCCCACAGCAGGAGGTGTTCCTCTCCTTTACAGTTGCAAGGTATCTAGGTTTTTGCATTGGCTTCTTGGAGGACCTGGCCCTGTCTGACTGCCTATAATAATTCTATCTCAGCTTCCTGTAACATCATGACCCAAACAACTCCTAGGTTAAGGGGCAGAGGGCTATACATCCACACTTGCCAACATCTACTATCCTCAACTCTGAGTTGCAGAAGCTCTGTTCCAACTAACTGGCCAAGGGGACTGTGGTTCTCTTGCCCAGCCTGCAGCAACTCACAAGACAGAAGTCTGACCTCAAGCAGAGAATACTGAGGACACTGGGCCTTGAGAACCATCTCTACAGGTTCATTATGAGGCCGAGATTCCTCTCGGTAGGAGCAACGCAAGAAGACCAGAAACTATTTTCGTGCATCACAGACCAGTGCCCTTGTCGAAGAGCAAAGATGTCACTGAGTAGGTGCAGACCGTTGTCCAAACCTCGTGTACCATGTTAGACAGAGAGAAAGAGAGGTCCTGTCCAGGCCACACAACGAAACTGCCTGAATTTACAATAAAGAATGTGAAGTTCATCGTTAGGAGAATTGACACTGGTCTGCTTGCTCTATGATCCAAATAACAAGAATATAATCCACTAGAACATTAGAACAACAACAACAACAAAAATAAACAAACAAAAAAAATCCACCAGAGGATAAATATTGTTGGGCTAGCTTCAAAAATTGACAAAACTACTCAGCAAAAAGGACCATATTTTTCTGGATCCGAATATAGAACAATTTATGTTCCATGATGTAGTCAGAAACAATAGATCATCTGCTAGCTCCCAGGAAAAGTTAACAGCTGAGTAAAAACTATAGAAGTAAACAGAAATAAGTTCATCAAGAACATTTGGGAAAGGCAAAATTGAAGAGACCAGGACTAAAATCATAGTCATTTTCTGATGGTTGGAGATAATACAGGCAAACCCAGGAATATTACATTTTACAAATTTGGTCCACTGAAGTCACTGAATAAACGGTCAAATTAAATGATAAATCCCAAGAAGAAGGGTTCACTCAGCATGCAGAGTTGCTGAAAAACATTATTGAAAATGCCTAGTTCTCAATAATATATTAAGAGATCTTAAAAGAAATGAGAAAGAGTAATCTATGTTGGGGGAAAAGGCAGTCCATATACATGGTATTTCAGGAAGACTGTATCCTGGACTTAGCTGACTAAAAACTCTTAAGAACTGTTACGACAATTTTCCAAAAGAAAAAGAGTTCAAGGGAAACAAGTCACTGACAAAATAAGGAGTATTTGTAAATAAATGAAAATGGTAGTAAGGACCAAGTTCAAATGCTGGAAGTTGAAAAATAAAAGGGTCTCACCAATAGATTAAAATTATCAGAAGAAAGATTAATGAACACAACAGTACATAAATTTTGATTATTATTGATTATTCAACATGAAAGTCAGAAGGGAAAGAAGAATGACCATAAAGAGTACAATATCCTACAAATCTGCAATGTAGTTGAGTAAACATATTGTTGGTGATAGGAGTGGTACAAAAAGAAGAGAGAGTAGAGGGACAAAAATGTATGTTTAAAAATACTTAATTTTTCCAAATGTGCAAAAATTTATTATTCTAGAAATGCAAAAAAGCTCAGCAATTATAAGTTGACAAATCTAATGAGATCTACACCTAGGCATATCATAATTAAAATTTTGAGAGATAAAAATATTGAAAGAAATGGGAAAATAAGTCTATATCTGAGGAATGATAAATAGATCATTATGTATGAGATAAACAAATGATTTCTGATGAAAATAAAACATCCAAAAACAGTGTGCTGTGCAGTGGCCTCCACCAAGAATTTAATGTCTCAGAAAACTATCTTTCACAAAGGGGTAGGTATCCCCAGATCAACAATTACTAAAAAATTCCAAGTAAACATTTCCAATTAAAAAAAAAAAACATGTTTTGAGGCTGAAAATAAGTAGTACCACAGAGTAATTCAATTTCGTATAAAAGTAGAGAGTGCTTGTTATAGGGTAAGTTGTGACCTCCCCCAAAATTGTGTATTAAAATCCTAATTCAAAGTAGCTCTAAATGTAATTATGTTTGAAGATAGGATTTAATAAGAGTTAATTAGATTAAAAGTAGGTTTCAAAGATGGGATATAAATCAATATTTCTGTCATCCTAAAAGTGGTGATTTGGAGGGCTACTTGAGAAGAGGACTATAGGAGGACACAAAAGATCATGGCCATCTATGAGGCAGGAAATAGCCCAGAACACAACCATTTTTTTCCTTGCTCAGAGAGAACCAATTTTGCCAACACCTTGACCACAGACTTCTGACTGCCAGAACTATGACAAAATGAATTTCTGTTTCAAAAGCCATTCAATTTGTACCACTTTGTCACTTGAGCCCAACAAACATTAATTAGTACGGACAAAGACAACATGGGCAAAGGGCAATATGTAAGCAATTATGAAAGAGCATATGAATTCATAGTTCCTTCATTGTAATTAATAAAATAAGCAATTAAAAATAATGCATATAAATTAGGAAAGTACTTTATTGGAAAGTCACATGAAAAAAGACAGGAAAACCCACATCAATGAAAGGAATTTACAGAAAGGGGAAACTCAAATCCACATGAATAAATATGGAAAGCTATAAATGATAAAAAAGTGAACATGATTAACATTTTAAAATATCTCTTTCTTTAGTTCAGTTTCTTTAAAAATTATAAAATTATGTAGAGTAGCATATACCGAAGATGTGGCAGGATTTGTAATATACAGAGTCATAATATGTATTGCAATAACAGCATAAAGAGGAAAATATTTCTATATCCCACTGAAATGAATAAAAATCTAAAATAGATTCTAAGTAAGGCTGTATATTATAAGCCATAAATAAATCATATGAAAACTACTCAAAATATATAAAAAATATATTAAAAAATTAGAGAAATTGATGTTACTTGAGACGGTATTTAATTGTGCAAAAGAAAGCAGTAAATGAGGAATTAAGGAACCAAATGAATAATGCACATACAAAGAAAAAAGGCAAAAGAGTGTAAGTTCAACCAGTCAATACCAGCATTACATATGTTTATATATCTAATCCAAAGCAAAAGATTTTCCAATTGATTAAGAAATAATATTATAACCATATCTTGTATATTAAAGAACCTAACTTTCAAACATGCAAATCTTCAAGGGTTGAAAAGTAAAATTACCACACAGATACCTTCCTTAACAAGGCAGGGAACTTGCATGCTAAAAATAAGAATAAATAAAAAATTTAAACAGAAAAACACAAAATCAGCCAGAAGAGAGAATAGGTGTAAGCAACGACTTTATGAACAAAACCTCAATCACATGAGAAACATTACAAAGAATCAACAACTGGGATCTCATCTTATTAAAAAGCTTTTGTGCAGAAAAAAATCACCAACAGAGTGAAGAGACAACCCACCAAGGGATGAAAAATTTTTTTTGAACTACTCCTCAGACAGAGGACTAATATCTAGAATATATAAAGAACACAAAAACATCAGATCCCCAAATTTAAAGACCCAATCCAAAAATGGTCATCTACAAAGAACAGACACTTTTCAGATGAAGAAGTACAAACAGCAAATAAATATATGAAAAATGTTCAACATCACTTGTCATTCAAGAGTCACAAATTAAAACAACACTGAGATTCCATCTCACCCCAGAAACAATGGCTATTATCAAGAAAGAGAACAATAACAAATGTTGGAGGGCTGCTGGGAAAATAAGAACCCTTCTCTCTTGTTGGTGGGAGTGTAGACTGGTGCAAACACTATGGAAATCAGTGTGGAGGTTCCTCCAAAAACTAGGACTAGAGGTCCCATTTTATCCAGGTATTTCCCTTCTTGGTACCTTCTTGAAGAATTAAAATCATCATACCACAGCAATGGATGTACACCTATGTTTATAGCTGCACAGTTTGTCATAGACAAATCTTGGAAACAACACCGATGCCCATCAACCAATGAATGGATAAAGAAGCTGTGGCTTTTCTGTACAATGGAGTGTTACTCTGCCATTAAAAAAGAATAATCTTGAGACATTTCTACATAAATGGATGCACTTCAAGGCCATAGTTTTAAGTGAGATAAATTAGATACACATGTGTAAATACTGTACGGCTTCTCTGTTGTGAGAAACCAAAAGTGTAAATAAGAACAGAAATATGTAATAGATTTTGTCAAATAGGAAGAAAATGTTCAAATGAAAAATGGAAACTAGTGACAGGGCAGGAGGAAAGAAAGGAAAAGAAAAAAAATGATAAAGAAAAATGGAAACAAAGCTTTTTTAAATAGTCGAAGAGTAGTTGATGGGATAATAGGGGAATAGAAAAAGATGAAGAATCAAGATATATGATGTACAGGTACAAATTCTCTATGCTGAATGCTATTATTATGATTATCTAAAATGTAAGAATAAATTTCATTGATTGAAATATTAAATAAAAATCAAGTTTTTAGCCATTTGTGCATATAAGATCTATGTGAATTTTAATTTTCCAATTCTATGTAAAAATAATGCAACAACAAATTGAATTACAGAGATTGATTCAGGACTACAACTGTTATTTTTAACACCTAGTCTCATATTTGCACTAAAAATAACATTCATATCATCTATATGAACCTATATAAATTTCATACTAATGACATATTATTTTACATGCATTAAAAATGTAAACAAATACAAAGAAAATATTTTAAAATAAAAATGTAAATTATTAAGAAAACCTCGTAATTACAAATACACAGGCATCTAACAACAGATATTCTCAATAAAGAAAACAATAATTGGAATTCCTAAAGATAAAAATAGAATAAACAAGTCAACAACAATAATTGTAGACTTAATACTCTATTTTAATTATGAACACCACAATCAGGTAGAAGATGTACTGAAGCATAAAATATTTGAAAAATTGAAAACCAATTAGGCACAATAAACTTACAGAAAGAGGATGGAATATACTATTTCTCATTTACTTTGAGCTCATATAGGTTGTTCCTAAGGATGCACCATATGATATGCTATAAAATAAACCACAGAGTTTTAAAGGGATTGAAATTATTCAAAGTATGTCTACGAGGAAATTGGAATGAAATTAGGAAATCAAAACAAATAGAAATTAGAGAAAATATCAACAATACCCCCCTACTTCACATGTGTATCATGAGGGGATAAGAAAATATTTTGAGATAAATGAACATAAAAGTACAAAACTAAAAAGTTATGGGGTGTCATTAAAGCAGCACTTGGGAATTAGTGTTAATAGTCTCCTATTTAAAAAAAATAAAGATTTCAAATAATAGCCTAATTTTCCATTTTCAGGAACTACCAAACCAGGAATAAAACTGACAACCCTTGGACAGTCTGATTAAACAAAACAACAAAGGGCTGGGGATTTAGCTCAGTGGCCTAAGCACCTGCCTGGCAAGCACAAGGTCGTAAGTTCAATCCCTGGTGCCGCCAAAAAAAAAAAAAAAAAAGAGCCGGGCCTGCCGGCACTCGGGAGGCTGAGACAGGAGGATCAGGAGGATCGTTGTGAGTTTGAGACCAGCCTGAGCTACAAAGTGAGGTCAAAGCCAGTCTAAAAGGCATAGTGAGACCCTGTCTCAAAAAGACAAGGGCTGGAGAGCTAGCTCAGTGGCCTAAGCACCTGCCTGGCAAGCACGAGGTTGTGAGTTTGATCCCCTGTGCCAAAGAAGACACAAATCAATGAGGTACCTGCTAAGTAAGAAATCAGGAATTCAATTCTTTCACAATAACACACACACCTAAGAATCAACCTAAGCAGTAAAGTGAAGGACATCTGCAATGAAATTTATGCAATACAGAAGAAATCTTATTGAAGAAGACACTAGAAGATGAATAGGTTCCAATATTTATGGATCAGCTGAATTAATATTGGTAAAATGGCTATATTAGCAAAACAACCTACAGTTTTAATGAAATCACCATCAAAATACCAATGACATTCTTTAAAGGACTAGAAAAAATACTGAATTCATATGGAAGCACATAATACTCAAAATAGCTGAAGCAATTCTGAACAAAATAAAAAAAAAAGAAATCCTAGAGGCATCACCATACTCAATTTCAAAGCATACTACACCGCCACTACACAAAACCAACATGTAACTGGTATAGAAACAGAAAAGTGAATCAATAGGATTGAACAGAGGACATACAAACGATCTTATGCAACCTCATCTATCCTGCTTTTAATGAAGAGGCCAGAAACATAACAAGTAGCACTGGAACAGTAGATGTTCAAAAGTAGAAGCTTGAAACTAGAACCCTGTATTTCACATTGTGTATAAATCACTGCAAATTTGACCCAGCTTTACCTCTCCTAGGTATCTTCTCAAAACAGTTAAACATTTCATACAGTGATACATGCATACCCATAACCATAGCAACACAATTCCTAATAGTTAAATTATGGGAGCAGCCAATATGGCCAGTTACAGATGAATTGATAAGGAAAATTATAATAACAATAATTGTAGACTCAATACTCTATTTTAACATAAAGATATTAGATAGATGATTTTCCCACCTCAAATGACCTCATAGGCAACTGACATGCTAACTTAGTAAGCTAAAGGTCATTACTGAGGTGGAGAAGAGAGGAATAACCTACAAACCCTAAAATTGCTAAACAAGAAGGATTTTAGAAAACTTGAAGGTCATATGTAAGGCAGTAAAAACAGGGAACAGAAAAGAAATATTTAGGTGGATACTATCAACATGACAGCATTTCTCCTGGTAATACCTACAGAGACTTGAGTGTGTAAGTTTACTATTTAATTACTACCATAGAACAAACAACTCATATACTTAAATTCTGTGGTTAGTCAATGCATTTAGCTGATAAGTAGAACTGCTGGCTGTGCTGTTTTTCATTATCAGAGAATTTAAATATCCTATTTATAGGCAGCCCGGATGTTCGTTGATGCTGGGATGACTTCAGATGCCTTCCACATATCCTTGGTGGCTGGATGGATGTCTGTCTTATGATACTTCTTGATCCTCTGCCATTTGGCATTTCTTCGCCCATCAGCTTTGCTTTGAATGTTTACCTGATGATTTCTAGTTTCCCAGGGTAACAGAAAAAGTCAAGATTTACTGCACAATCACATATAAAGCTTCTGCTTGCATAACACCTGGTAATGTTTCATTAATCATGGGGCTTTGAAAGTGTAAATTTGCTTACATTTTATTTTGAGGTTCTTTTCTCCTCAAATTGTAGTCTACAGACAATAGCACGGATACCTCTGTACATGATACGAAGGAAGAATCTCAGCTTTCATCCAGACACAAGAAGTTTGAATAGGTATTTTAACAAGATTTTATGTGATCCGGGTATATAGTTGAGTGTGAAAAACATCTTCTAATAGAAAGTGTTTTTCATTTAAAGCTTTCCCACTTGCAATTAATGTTAAAACAATAAATGTTACAATCATTTGTTTTAGGAAAAGCATGAATGTGTAATACAGGGAAGGAGAAAATCTTAGCATGAAATTTCAAGATATAGTAAACTACTACAAATTTAAAACTTTGATACAATTTTCATTTCAAATGATATATATGTATAATTTAATATATATTAGTGCCTACTTAGATAATGTAATAATCAAAATATGCAATCAGAAAAAAACATTACAAAGCTATTTTGGTATAAATTTTTTATGAGGAATTGTGGTTCTCTTTTGCTAACATACTGGGAGGCAAAACAAAATTGACAGTATACAAAATAACTTCATGAAATATTCACATCATATTTTATCAGATTTACAGCATTTGTTATAAATTTTTAAAGCATTAATTCATTTGTCATCAAGTTAAGTGCATTTGATTACTGAAGGATTTTTATCTATTTATTTTTTCATCTATCATTTTGCTGAGCAATTTTAAATTACTGCACATATAAACCATTTTAATTATGTTTATCCTGTTCCTTCTTATTTGATTTCAACTTCCACTGCCCTCTTTATCTCTACTTACTGGATTTTTTTCATTATTGGACCACTGACTAGGAGACCATCTCTGCATAATCTGAATTTCTATTCCAAGTGCTTTTTGGGTCTTCCAACTCACTTCTTCACTTTGAACATTCCACCTTGAGATGAAGTCATTT
>RJWT010024872.1:0-16327 GCA_004365215.1 Cuniculus paca | reverse complement strand
GTGCCCTGCCCTTGCTGCCCAGAAGTGCCTTTGCTATTCTAGGTCTTTTGTGGTTCCAGATGAATTTTAAGAATGATTTCTCTAGATCTGTGAGGTATGCTAATGGTATTTGGATGGGAATTGCATTAAATCTGTATAATAATTTTGGGAGAATGGCCATTTTCACTATGTTTGTTCTTCCTATCCATGAGCATGGAATCTCTTTCTATTTTCAGAGATCCTCTTTGATTTATTTTTTCAGAGTACTGTAATTTTCATTGAATAGATCTTTTGCTTCCTTTGTTAGGTTGATTCCTAAGTATTTCATTTTTTTGGATGCTATTGTGAAGGGTGTGGTTTCTCTTATTTCTCTCTCCATGAGTTTGTTGTTTGTGTACAGGAATGCTATTGAATTCTGAGAATTGACTTTGTATTCAGCTACATTATTGAATTTGGTTGATATCCAGAAGTCTTTCTATGGAGTTTTGTGGGTCTTTTATGTAGAGTATCATGTCATCTGCGAATAGTGAAATTTTAACTTCTTCCTTTCCTATCCTCATTCCTTTTATTTCTGTCTCTTGTCTAATTACTCTGGCTAATATTGCCAGCACTATATTGAATAGGAGCAGTGATAATGAACATGCTTGTCTTGTTCCCGATTTTAGAGTGAAAGCTTTAGTTTTTGACCATTTAATGTGATACTGGCTGTTGGTTTGTCATAGATGGCTTTTATCAGCTTGAGGTTAAGACCATGTATTCCAATTTTCTGTAGGGTTCTTGTCTTGAATGAGTGTTGGACTTTATCAAAAGCTTTTTCTGCATCTATTGAGATGACCATGTGGTTCTTATCTTTGGCTTTATTGATATGGTGTAATACATTTATTGATTTGCGTATGTTGAGCCATCCTTGCATTCCTGGGATGAATCCCACTTGGTTGTGGTATATCATCTTCTTGATGACTTGCTGCATTCTGTTTGCCAGTATTTTATTGAGGATTTTTGCATCTATGTTCCTTAGGGAGATTGGCCTGTAGTTCTCTTTTTTTGGTTGGGTCTTTCTCCGGTTTTCATATTAGGGTAATACTTGCTTCCAAGAACGATTTAGGGGGAAACTTGCTTCCCTTTCAATTTCATTAGAGTTTGAGGAGTGTTGATATTAAGTCTTCCTTGCATTTCTTGTGGAATTCAGCTGTGAATCCATCAGGGCCTGGACTTTTCTTGGTTGGTAAGGTTCTAATTACATTTTCAATTTCATTAACTGAAATTGGGTTATTCATTAACTGAAATTGGGTTATTATCTTCTTGATCCAGCTTTGGTAATTGATTTCTAGAAATCTGTCCATTTCTTTGGTGTTATTGAACCTAGGAGAGTAAAGATTTTCAAAGTAGGTATTGATGATCTTCTGTATTTCCACAGGGTCTGTAGTGATTTCACCCTTTTCATTCCTTATTGCATGGATTTGAGTTTTTTCTTTTTTTTTAAATAAGGTTGGTTAGGGGTTTATCAATTTTATTTATTCTTTCAAAGAACCAGCTCTTTGATTCATTGATCTTTGTATTGATTTGTTAGTCTCAATTGCATTAATTTCTGATCTGTTCTTAATAATTTCCTCCCTTCTTTTGACTTTGCATTTAACTTGCTCTTCTTTTCCTAGATGTTTCAGGTGTAACATCAGATTTTTACTTGTGTTTGTTCCATTTTCCTGATGTGGGCATTCACTGCAATAAATTTTTCTCTGAGGACTGCTTTCATTGCATCCTACGGATTCTGGTAAGATGTATTTGCATTTTCATTTGCTTGTAGATATTGTTTAATTTCCTCGTTAATTTCTGCTGTGACCCACTAGCTGTTCAGCAGTGCATTATTTAATTTCCATGTGTTTACAGAGTTTCTGCAGTTTCTCTTGTCATTAATTTCCAGTTTGACAGCACTGTGATCAGATAGTATGCATGAAACAATTTTGATTCCTTTACATTTACTTATGCATGTTCTATAGGCTAATATATAGTCTATTCTAGAGAATGTACCATGTGAAGCTGAGAAGAATGTACACTCTGATGTTGTTGGGTGGAAAAGTCTGTAGATGTCTACCAGGTCCATTTGTTCACAGGTTTGGTTCAGTTCTGTTATTTCTTTGCTAATTTTCTGTCTGGTTGATCTGTCTCTTTGAGTCAAGGGTGTGTTAAGGACTCCCATTATAATTGTGTTATTGCTTATTTGATTTTTCATTTCTATTAATATTTGTTTTATATAGTTGGGTGCTCCCATATTTGGTGCATACATATTTAAGATTATTTCTTCCTCTTGGAGTTTTCCCCTAACCAGTATGTAGTGTCCTTCTTTATCTCTTCTCACCATTATTGGTTTTAAGATCACATCATCTGTGAACAGAATAGCTACCACTGGTTTTTTTTTGGGGGGGGTTCCTGTTGCATGGAGTATTGTTTTCCATCCTTTGACTTTCAGTCTATGAATTTCCTTTTGGGTTAGATGGATTTCTTGTAGACAGCATATGGTAGGATGTTGTTTCTTGATCCATTAAGTCAGTCTGTTTCTTTTGATTGGTGAATTGTTGCCATTTACATGAGTGGTTATAACTGATATATACTGGCTTGTTTTTGTCATGTTATCTTTCTGCAGTGGTTTCTTTACCTTTTCCCTCTACTTAATTGTTTGCCCTGCTTGGTGTTCTTCTTCTGTTGATGTTTTTGACATTGTAGCTATTTTCATGTCTAGCTAGAGTATCTTTCAGTACTTTTTGCAGGGTTGGTTTGGTGGTCATGAAGTTCTCCAGCTGCTCTTTGTCATGGAAGTATCTTATTCTTCCATCAGTTTTGAAGGATAGTTTTGCAGGGTCCATCAGTCTGGGTTGGAAGTTGTTTTCCTTTAGAACTTGAAATGCTTCATTCCATGCTCTTCTTGACTTCGTTGTTTGTGTTGAGAAGTCTGCTGTGCTTCTGATGGGCTTTCCTTTATAGGTGATTTGCTTCTTTTCTCTCACAGCTTTTAATAGTCTGTTCTTATGTTGAGTTTCTGGGATGCTGATTATTATATGTCTGGGTGTTGATTTATTTTGGTGATGACTAATTGGAGTTCTACATGCTTCACTTATCTGTATGTCAGTTTCCTTTCCCATGTTTGGGAAATTTTGAGCTACTGCTTCTTTAAATAGTGATTTTATATCATTTGTGTTTTCTCCTTTTTCATTTACATGTATGAGTCTTTTTTTTAGTCTTATATTGTTTTTCTTTGTATCATCTTGCAACTGCTGAATTGCTATTTCCTGATTCCTTGCTATTTTTAAAAAATGTTTCCTTTCTTCCTCACTAGCTGCAATCATGCCTTCAAGTTCTGAAAGTCTATTTTCACATTCATTGAGGTGGCTTTGCCACCTTTTGATGGCATTCTTGATTTCCTGCATATCTCTTTGAATCTGTTTCATGCATTCTAATTCTTTCTTGTATTCTTCATTCAGGGTTTCCATCCTTTTGCAGTGTTCCTCTATTTTTCCAACTATATGTTCTTTCGATATGTTTAGCATTTGTTTCATTACATTTATCATCTCTTGTTTTGCTTGGGAAATCATTTCTAATCTCAGTTCCTTTACAGCTTCATGGAGTTGTTTCTTTACTTCAGTTGCTATCATTTCAGATGTTTCAGGTGTGTGGCTTATACTTTCTTCTATGTCCATGTCTCTTTGGCTTGTTTGGGAAGGACTGGAGGTGTGAGATTGCATTTTGCTCTTTCATTTTGTCATATTCCTATGTTCCAGTGTGGCAGGTGAATCCAACATGCACAGTTAAGAGCCTCCAAGGTTAAGTGAAATTCACAGTGCATGCCTTCACCTCCAGCCAAGACTATCACTGTGGCTGCTCTGTTGCTGGGCGGTGGCTAGGCAGACACCAGGGAGGACCCCAGGGAAGCTCCAAATGTCCCAGGCTGATGGTGGAATTCGCATAGGTCCCTACCAGGCTGCTAACAACATCCCAAGCTGCAAGGTCAGGTGAAATTCACTGTGCATGCCTTCCCATTGTCAGCTAGTTTTCAGGAAAGAGAAGAAAACCCCTCTGACTTCTGGATCATTTACTGGAGGCACTAGTAATACATACTTCCCTAGATTCTGATTTGATAGTGGGGCAAATTATTCTCAAAGATAATTTTATTACCCAGTCAGCCTCAGATATTAGAAAAAAGCTACAAAAGATGACTTTTGTTCCTGATAGTTTACTTGATACTTGGGTAAAAATTGCCTCCTCAGTAATTTTTTTTGTCTTTATTTTTTTAAGACAGGTTCTCATTTTGCAGTTCAGGCTGGCCTTGGGCTCACTTTGTAGCCCAGGCTGATCTCAAATTTACAACAATCCTCCTGCCTCAGCCTCCTGAGTGCTGGGATTATAGGAGTGTGCCACCATGCCCAGTCCCTCAGTATCTTATAACTGTCATGAGGAAGAGGCCAAAGAGAGAAAACAAAGAGACTGGGAAAAAGTGGCTGCCTGTGTTGTGGCCTTAAAAGAAACAGACCTTAAGTCTGATTCTCAGGGCTCCAAGTAGAGCTCAATGAAGACTATGTTGACCTGCTATTACTGCCACAAGCCAGGCCACCATAAGAGGGACCATGTCTAGAGGCCTCCAAAGCATGCCCTGACTACAAAGATAACCACTGGAGGTAGGACTGCCCTCTGAGACCAACACCCCAGAGTTCAGACCCATCCTATCAGCTGGTCCAGCAGGAGAAAGGCCTCAGGGCACTCCATCTTCTCCTCCTTTCCAGACTGTCATCTCTATCTGTCATCTCCGTGGAGGAGCCCTGAGTAATCATGATGAGAGGTAAAAACCAGCCTATTGCTGGGTATTGGCACAGGTCTCTTTGTCCTTCTCAGCTCCAGCCTTCCTTCCAGACACCATACCTCAATGAAAACAGTCACCAAAATATATCTTGCTGAAGCCGTAATTGGAATAACTTTCTCTTCACTCATACCTTTTAATTATGCCTCAAAGCCCAACTCCAATCCTGGAGAGATTTTATCCTGTCTAAACTGTAATATCCAGGTTGCCAACTAATCAAAATGATGCTGAGACTGGTTTTTACAAATATAGTACATATTGTTGTTCATATATAAAAATGTAAGAAGAGAGTTTTTCATTTGTCAAAATAACGTATTCATCTGGTTCTTATACATTATCAAAAATTTAGAGATAATTATAACTAAAGCTGGAGGGATTTATGACAAAATGTCAAACTCCATCAGTAAAGGGACCTAAGAGTCAATTGATTACAATTGCTACCCCTTAGAAACAGTTTCTAAACTTACCTGTCAGCTCTAATGCTCATGCTTTGATTATATATGTCTTTGTATACATACTTTGATTATACATGCTTTGATTAAAATTTGTTGTTGCTTAAAAAGTATCAAACCCCAAGGTATCACATAGATAAAACCAAAAACAAATATGCTAGATTCCTTTTACTGGAATCCACCAGATCTTGCCCAGGGAAAAGGTTATATGACACAAACTGAGTTCTTAATTCAATATACTCAACAGCCCTTAAATAACACCACAGCTGATCTTTCTTTCCTAAATAAAAAAGTAAAATTAAGGAGACAGGGCATCCTCCAAAATCATCTAGATGGCCTTAGACATTCTAACAGCAGCAAACGGGGGTTAATTGTGCAATTGTATAAACTAAATGTGTGTACATTCCTGATCCTTCTACTAATATCTCAAAAACTGTTCAAGATATTAGATGAGAAATCAATGACATGTCAGATTCTAAAATTTCCTGAACCTTGTCATCCTCCTTATAGAAAGCCATTACTAGTTTCTCTTGGTGGAAAGCTTTGTTAACTGTACTCATAATTATCCTAATAATTCTATTTGGTCCATACATACTTAATTGTTTCTTTGCCTATGTCTCCTCTAGACTTAAAGTTGTATGCCTACCTAATATAAAAATGCCTGGTGTCTATTGAGCATCTCTAGATAGACCCTCTGCAGAGTATCCCTGACTGCCAATCAATAACTATGACCCCCTTCAGCCTGAAGAAACCAGATCGGTCATCAACCATTACTCTCTCACAGAAGTTCAGGTTATTTCTTCAAAGGGAGGAATGTTACAGGCAGTTGAGTTAGTTAGAAATATTATGGGCAGTCAGACAGGGCTGGGCCCTCAAGGGAGCCATGTAGAAGACTAGATATCTTGCAACCTTGGAGGAGACAGACACCTCACACTGTGGGCCAGACCTCAAGACAAAAAACAAAATGAATGCAACCACACCCTAAGTATAGACATCAGGGATTGATATTCCAAATAGATATGGATCATCTTGAGGAAGCCAGAAGCCACCATCCCAACCCCCTACAGGAAGAGTCACTGCTCTGTAAGAATGTTCACTTGCTACGTGACTCACCTCCTCATTTGTCCCTGATTTGGTCAATTTTTCCTGAACAATTAATCTTATTGGTTGACCATAGCTCTGTCCCGCCTCATGCCCACCTTGCCAGTTCCCATGTTTTCCCTATCTTGGACACATCTCACCTTGTAGTTTTGCTCTATAAAAGTCCCTAGAAAAGATAGAGTCTGTGGCAACCCACTCAGAACCCCTTCTGTCTCTCTCTGACAGAAGCTTTCTTTCTCTCAATAAGTATATTCTGCTCTTAAAATTTTTTGTAAATATTTTTGAGGCAAAATAAGACGATGGATGCATGATAGCTTGAGGTCACAGAGGCAAAACCAATAAGAAAGATGGAACCACACACAGAGAAGGGATTATGAGAGCGAGAGAGAAGGGGTGGTGAATAAGAGAAGTGCGGATGGAGCAAAAGCAGGGTAGGTAATGGAGTGGAAGAGAATTCAGACTTGGGAATCTAGAAGAACATTGTGGAATTTGACATGGAAACACCAGAGAGAAATAGAAAGAAATAGACTCAGGGAGAGGAATAGAAAAAAAAAGTACTCAAGGAAATGATCAGAATATACAAAAGTAATTATTACAGTATGGGAGAGACAAACTGAGACATATTCAGTAAAAAAAGAGGGGTGTTGTGCGCGCATGTGTGTGCTTGTGGTGCAAAGGGAGGAAGAGAATAGGAACTAAAAAAGGAGGAAACAGGACTGGGGATTTAGTTCAGTGGCCTAAGCACCTGCCTGGCAAGCTCGAGGTCATGAGCTCAATCCCCAGTGATGCAAAAAGAAAAAAATGGAGGAAACAGAACATGCATCAATAAGGCAAGAGAAATAACAAAAAAAAGCAAAAGTTGAGAGTTAAGAAAATGATTTACTTGGCATTAAGTCAGGAAGTAGCCTAAGGCAGCTAGAACATTGGATCAGCTAGAGACATTGGGATGAGGGAGAATAAAAGACAATGAAAAAATAAAGTGGGAGAGAAAATAAATAAATAACTAGAAATAAATAAATGACTGTGACTAGACACAGAGAAAGGTAGTGTCCAGAAGAAACAAGGAAGGCAACCAAAGAGGAGAGAAGGGAGAAGAACAGAGAATCAAAAACAACAGAAAGATTTCTTTTTCCCTGAAGCCTCACCAGACTTTGTTAGTTTTTTACTTCTTGATGATTGTCATTCATTTTGGTGTGAGATAGAATCTTAGCATTGTTTTAATCTGTATTTCTCTACTGACCAGAAGTGCTGAACATTTTTTCTTATACTTGTTGATCATTTGTACTTCATCCTCTGAGAAGTCTCTGCTTGTTTCATTTGTCTGTTTCTTGATTGGGTCTTTTATTTTAGGTGGTCTAAGTTTTTTGAGCTTTTTTATATGCTGTATATATTAGTATTCTATCTGAAGAATAGCTGGCAAAATTTTTTCCCATTCTATGGGTTGTCTCTTCACTCTACTAATTGATTCCTTGGTTGTTACAGAAGCTTTTTAATTTGACATCATCCCATTTGTTGATTCTGGCTATTATTTCTTATGTTTGGAAAATCCTTTCCTACACTGACATCAAGAATTCTGCCTATTTTATCTTCCAGTATGTTTAATTTCTCTGTCTTAATGTTTAGATCTTTGATCTATTTTGATTTTATATAGTAGAATTCCAGAGAAATAGGTCTACTTTCAGTGTCCCACAAACTGGACACGATATCATCCCCAAAGAGGTCAAGTCATCAAACTACATAAATACATGCATATCAATGTTTAGAGTGGCACCATTCATAATAGGTAAGTCCTGGAAATGGCCTGCATACCCACTCACCAACAGAAAATTGGATTAAAAAAATGTGGTACCTATATACTATGGATACTACTTGGCCAAAAAGGATAAGAGCCAGGTGTGGTGGCACACACTTGTAATCCCAGAAATCAAGAGGCCGAGGCAGAATTGCCATGAGTTCAAAGCCAGCCTGGGCTACTCAGTGAGTTCAAGACCAGCTTGAGCTACATAGCAAGACCCTGTCTCAAAAATAAAAATGGATATGTTTGAGATACTTGTAGGAAAATGAATGCACCTGGAAAATATAATGCTGAGTGAAATAAATCAGACATGAAAGTGTAAATACTGTATGGCACCCTTATTTGAGTAAGACAAAATACAAAGAGTATAATAAATGATGGGTACAGGAACAGAGGAGGGTGGATCTCTTGTGATAGAGAAGTGTTCAGGAGACCATGAGTGAGGGGAGAAGGGAAGGGAAAATAAGTAGAATAAAGACAAGAACCCATGTACACTAACCTAATAACCTCAAAAGATATAAACATTACCTGTCAAAAACATGAGCCAAGATTAACAGTGTCAACAAGAATGAAGATGGAGCTGGGCATGCCTGTAATTCTAGCACTCAGGAGGCTGAGGCAGGAGGATTGTTGCAAGTTCAAGACCAGACTGGGCTACAAAGTGAGCTCAAGGCCAACCTGAACTGCATAGTGAGACTCTGACTCAAAAAGACAAAAATCAAGACCCAAAAAAAAAATGAGTTAAGATGGGGAAATGAAATTTAGAGGTAGAGGGGGTGAGGTGGGAGAGAAGTGGAAGGGAACTAAAAAAAGAAACAAGCTGTATTATGAACATGTACCCACTCCCCAGGATGACTGTAAACTGCATGTACTGCAAACACATACTAATAGAAAATAAATTCAAAATGTTAAAAGAAATAATAGAAGAGCAGATGGAAATGTGTCAAAAGCTGAGAAATCAGAATAAAAGGAGAGAGAAGAAAGAAGAAAGGAAGAGAGAAGAAAACACACCATCAAAAATAAACCCATAGTTGTTCCCATCACATTTGCAGAAGATTAGTGTCCTTATTCACTTAAAAAAAAAGAAGAAGAAGAAGAAGAAGCAAGATAAGAGAGAGGAAGACAAAAGAATGTCTAAGAACATTCCTTATTGGTGACAATAAAGAAATATCAATGGGAAGAAGAAAATAACAACAGGGAAAATTATTGGTGGGCAAAGGGAGAAAACAGGAGTTTAGTAAAAACAATGGTGGAAAATAGCTTTATAGATGTTGGAGAATGTGAGACTAAATAAAAGAGCCAGAGAGAAGCAGAGAGAAAATTCAAGGACTCTGGGAAGATGAGGAAATATGTACCCGGGACCCAGAAAGGTTCTCAAGTGCAAATTGAAGCCCACAGAGAGAAGAGTGAAACTTCAATGAAGAAGGAGATAAGAGGTGACGCTTTCTACCTGAGCCCAAAGACTCACTGCATAAGAGGGCGGCTCTGACCTGCAGATGCATGGTGACTACTGGTAAGCCCAGAGTCCCACAGGCAGACATGTACCAGTAGAGCAGAGCAGTGGACACAGTGGACCGTACTGGCTGGTGAGTTATTTGGGTGCAGACTTTCCCCAGGAGAATTGGCTGGGAGCCATCTTGGAGAGGGGCCAACTACGATTGGAACTCAGCAATTTCCAGCTTCACCTAGGGACTCCCACTCCAGTTCAAGCCCACAGGAGCTGCATGCACTTCTGCAGGCTGTATGGGTCTGGTTCCACCCTCATGGCCAGAAACCAACTTCAACTTCTGTGGAAATAAAGGTGGAGACTCATTGGAATTATTCACTAACCCACTGGGAAGCTACTGCTGGCTTGCTGGGATTAATCACCATGAATCTGAACTCTGTCTGCCCACACTGTATACCACTGACAACAGAGACGCAATCTGAAAAAAACTTTTTCTCTCTCTCTCGCTTCTTCTCTCTTCTTGATTTTTGTTTTGTTGTGTTGTGTTTTGTTGCCCCTGTTTGTTATTTTTATATGAATTTGCACATTTTGCAGTTTTGCTTTTGTTGTTCTGTTCTGCTCTTTCTTACATTTCACAATTGTCTATTTCCCTCCTATTTTCTGCACCACTTTCCAAAATTATTGTGATCCTCCTTTATCTTCCAGCCTTGCTTCTAATTTTGTTTCCTCTTCTATTTCCCCATTTTCCCCCAACAACCTTCAATTTTCTCCACTGTGGGTAAAATTGCCATATTGAGGACTTATTTACTGCATACAATTTTCTGGTTCATTTTAGATTTTGTTATATAACCACAGGTCTAGTTCATACAGTTAATGGTGGCAAATGTGATTTTTTTTATACAATGGAGTATTGCTCTATCATTAAAAAGATAAGTTTGAGACATGTCTAAATAAATGAATGACCTTGAGACCATATTCTTAGGTGAAGCAAATCAGATACACATGTGTAAATACCACATAGTTTCTCTGGTGTGAGAGAAGGAACGTGTAAATAAGGACCAAAATGTATAATAAACATTGTGAAATAGGAAGAAAATGTTCAAATGGTAAGGGGAGGGAGAAGAAGAAAGGAAGGAAAAATAAAAAAGTGAGAAAAGAAGGAAAAAAAGGAGAGAAAGCTTTTGTAAATAACAAGGGGAAGAGGGGTTGAAGGGTGGGTAAGAGAATCGGGGAAAAAAGAACAATATCACCTCATGTACAGGCACAAATTCTCTATGATGACTGTGATCATTTTGTATTCCTAAAATGTACCAATAAACTTAATTAATAAAATAAATAAATAATTTTTTTAAAAATTCAAATCATAAGGGAAGAAACCAAGTATCTTGGGGGATGGGGATTGAGACACAGTCTCACTATGAAATGCAGGCTGGCCTTAAACTCACTGTGTAGCCCAGTTAGCTTCAAAGAAACCAAGTATCTAACAAGGAATGGTTCTTTAATGTAATAATCGATTGTGGCATGCCCACTGCTCCTTAGAACCACTTAGCAGATTAGTAAATTCTGGGTGGGGCGACCATGGATGACTGAGCTGTAGGCCAGTAAGCTGAGGGGAAAACCTACTGGGTGGCCCTGATCCATAGGTTTACCCCTTGACATAATAAACATTGAGCACCACGGTTGTTTTAATTTGGGAGAGAAGAAAACACAATATAGAACAGAGGTCCCTTCAATAAATAATACTGAAAAACTAGATATCCTCATGGAGCAGCTTGAGGCTAGGTGTCTGCATCTCACTAGTTGGAATACTCAGGGTGAGATTTCCATATTCAGTAGGTCAATTATCTAGAACTGTGCTAAAGCAATCTGTTGCTTATGCAAACATACCACAATTAACCATCACAATCCACCCCTTGTCCACTTGACAACCAGACACATATCCTTAAACCGTAGACTCCAGATACAAGAGCAACTCCATGTTTATACCCAACAAGGTACAACTGTCTTTCACAGAAACAGAAGCACACTGATTTCCTCCACAGAACAGAAGGCAAAGTTTTTATTTGGTGATGTTCACTCCTAACATTTCATACCTTAAACATTATAATATAGGTTTAATTATACTTAAGAAACAATAGTAAGTCTGTCAACATTATGTCACAAAGTAAGAAAATAAACAGAACTGCTTAACGTATGTGTATATATGCACAAGCATAGAAACAAAATAGGAAAGAAACAATACAATTTTAACCCTTGTTTCTGTAGCTGTTCATGTAGTCACAGATGGCATTTGTAACTGCCTTCTTCTTCTGCCCATTCTGTATTCCCTTGGCCGTCAGCAAGCACTTCCTTCTTGAAGGTTCTGTACCATTCATCTTCCTGCCTGGATTGGGTTGTTGTAGTTTCCTATTGAGCTTAATAACACAAAATGGTATTACTAAGAGGTTTCCTAAGAGATCTCCTGCACTCCAAGTGTATTTTTCCTTTGTTTCATTGTGGAGTAATAGTCCAACTTCCCCAATAGTCTGGGTCAATCAGCCCTGCCAACACCATAATTTCCTTTTTAGCCAGCTTACTCAGAAACACAAGGAACCCAAAATGACCCAGAAGAAGGCTTAGTTTCTGGTTCAGTGGAATTATTGTTGTACTTCCTGCTATAAGGCTTCTCCCTTCTGAAACTAAGACTTCTATGCCAGCATAGCATAAGGTTGTGGGAACAGAAAGAAAAAGCTTTGCCACTGGGCCACTAGGGTAATGGTGAGTGGTACCATTCCCACTTCTAACCCTTCATTCCTGGGCCAGTGAATCCTAGCTATGGAAAAGAAGAAAACCATATAAGGAACACTGATTCAAAGCATATATAGCCTTTTGAAGAGCCTTGCCCCAACCTTGCAAGATATTGCCATCTAACTGGCCCTGTAACTGTGTCTTCAAAAGCCCATTCCCCCATCAATCCAGTTGCCACTGGATGTTCAGAAACATGATAAGAACCTTGGACTCCATGACCATGAGCCTGCTGTCTCACTTCTTTGGCCATAAAATGTGCCCCTAGATCAGAGGCCATGTCATGTGGAACACTATGACAGAGGATAAGGCATTCTGTGAGTCTGCAGATGGTAGTTTTGGCAGAAACTTTCAAATCAATACTCAAAATAAGTGTCTTTTATCAGTAAGGACAAAGTGCTGTCCTTTGCATGATGGACACAGACCAATATGAAATACCTGCCACCAGGCTGTAGGCTGGCTGCCAACAGTGCCAGGTCTGGGATTGAGTATTGATCTCTGAAACTGGTGTACTGGGCACCAGCAGTGACTGTAGCCAGATCAGCCTTGTGAATGGGGGTCCATGTTGCTGAGATCAGGCATGACCTCCATCCATGCCATTGTGGACACTTTGTTCATTGAGCTGAAAAAAAAAAATGTTGAGCACTATCTACAGAACAGGTTATTCTATTCACATGATTACTAAAATCTTCTTCTGCCTATACAAATCAAGCAAGTACTCAGTAGTTTTCCTATTCTACTTTTGGGAACACTATGACTACTCAGGCGATGCCATAGGTCCACACATTTCAAACTATTCTGATCAACGCTTTGCTTCTGCTATCCAGGACAGAAAGTGCACTGACATCGTTTAATACTTGAACACTGCCCCCTTGAACTCTGACACTCTGGGATCCAACAACAACCATCACTTTTAAGTTTCCCAGTTGAGTGAATGTGGTCTCTTTGGTAAGATCTGCCATAGAGAGGACAGCATTCATGAGCCTCTTCAAAAATGCTGGCACTCCTCTCACAAACGTCTTTCCTAAGATCTTCATAAAGAGTACATTTTCTGGGTCCTCTCAGAGTGGGGAGTAGCTTCAACCTGAGAAATCACTTCACCATTCCCATTTCCCAGAGTCTTTGAATCTCCTCATCACAGGACACCAAAGACTGGCAGACATCTCCAGCTTGTTCATAGTGGGTCATCTTTCTGCCAACCAGCCAACTTAACTACTAGCTCCTTCGGCCATGACCTACAAATATAAAATCAATAATCTCTACCTAATAGGTCAATATTAGGAAACTCAGCCTGATTCATCTTTATGTTTCTTCCACCATTATCCCACAACCTTAAAATTCATTCACATGTTTCTCCTTAGATTTCTGCTTCTAAGAATTAGAAAACACAGGAAGTGCTTTAAGAGTGTGACAGAATGCCCCATGGGTCATGCTGTACACCCCACCTTTACGAGCCCCCCAAATTCAAAGACCCAATCCAAAAATGGGCATCTGAGATCAATACACACTTCTCAGATGAAGAAGTAGAAACAGCAAATAAATATATGAAAAAATGTTCACCATCACTGGTTATTGGAGAGATGCAAATTAAAACACTGAGATTCCATCTCACCCCAGAAAGAATGGCTATCATCAAGAAATCAACCAATAACATGCTGGTGGGACTAAAGAAGAAAAGGAGCCCTTCTCCCCTGTTGGTGGAGTGTAGACTGGTACAACCACTATGGAAGTTACTGTTGGGATCCCTTTTAAAAACTAGAATTAGATGGGGCTGGGGATCTAGCTCAGTGGCCTAAGTGCCTGCCTGGCAAGCCCAAGGTCATGAGTTTGATCCCCTGCCCCCCCCCAAAAAAAGTGTTTGAAAAACTAGAATTAGAGATTCCATTCAATCCATCTATTCCCCTTCTGGGTATCTTCCCAGAAGTATTAAACACATCATACCACAGTGATAGATGAGCATCTATGTTTATAGCGGCACAATTTGTAATAGCCAAATCTTAGAAACAACCCAAATGCCCATCAACCAAGGAATGGGTAAAAAAGATGTGTTTTTTTTTAACAATGGAGTACTACTCAGCCATAAAATAGGATAAACCAGAGACTTGTATAGGGAAATGGATGCAACTCAAGACCATACTCAGAAGTGAAATAAATCAGACTCATGCATGTAAACATCATATTATCTCCCTGGTGTGAGAAACTGAAAGACTAAATAAGACCTAAAATGTACAACAGATGTTGTGAAATGGAAAAAAATTGTTCAAAAGGAAAAAGAAACTAGGATGGGTGAAAGGGGAAAGGACAGTAGGGAAAAGGAAAAAAGTGCAGGTCAGTCATACTTAGTGACTCTTAGTTCATAGAAAAGGAAGGTTTATGCTAATATCGATGGGAGAAATTTTTATGCACTTATCTTGTACCCTGAGCAACTACTTTAAAGATGACATGAAATGTATTACCTATTGTTATTCTCCTACTATTTTGTTATGAAATTTTGTTTTATCTTTTTTCCTTAAAAAGATTTAAGCTTGGCTACAGGACTAGAGGAAATGTGGGTACTGAGGGTGGGTTCTGAGGAGCCTCGGCACTGTGTAGCTTGGTCATGGCAGCAGGCGTGGTCACCACCGTTTCCACAGACAACACCGGGTTTGTTTCCTCAGGTCGAAGAGGAGAAGCCAGCATCACAGGAGCTGGAGAGGGGGAGATGCCTCTGTCACTAAGAGTGGGAAGATCTCCTTTGGCCGTAGCATCACACCAGAATTGAGGAGTTTAGTGTCCCCAGCCTCATCAGGCTTCTCCCAAACATCTCCATCCCAATTCATGGATCCCATTCTCTTCTGGTCAGTGACCCCAATAACACTTCAGCTGTCCTTCAAGGCTGAGAAATAAACTTTTGCTGTAATTGGTCAGTCGGATTATAAGGCCTTATGATTTGGTTTGCAGGAATTTTGGCCCTGTAATAAGAGAAGAATTGACTCCTTTCAGGACAAGCATAGAAAATTAGGTTTTTTATGTATGTTTGGAACTGAGAATTTGAATCATTAAGCTCTTTTTTTCCTCACATTAATTTGTCTTCACACATAAAAGACTTCAAGTGGTGTACTCGTGTCTACAACTCATTGTTTTTTTTATTTACTATTTTGCCAAAAATGCTGAGTGGTGAGCCAACATCACTATAGTTCACACTCTTCCAAAGATGTTCAAAATTACTGTATATAGTACATCATACATTACATAGTCACTAAGTTTCTTGCATCTCACAAGTGATGAATTAGGGTCATCTGCGACTCTGTCCACTCGAGGATCTATTGTGTGTTATGTTACACAGTTCACACCACCAATTATCAGTACTGTAAATCATCAAGAGGAGAGTCCATAGCAACTTTTAAGTCTTATCAAACTGTAGAACAACTCCAGAAACCATCAACCCAATGAGAGAAATTTGTAATTACAATGCTGTTTTCCTAGAGCTACTCCTCCTACCTAAGTCTCCATTAGACAGGGTTCATTATAGGAAGAGAATTGATACAGAATGTATTTATAGTAATACAGAGATTTCCTTGGAATGCATACAGCACTAAAAGGGGGAAGAGTTCCAATGGCCATCTATGGAATCAGATGTGGGAGGATCCAAAACAGCCCTCAGCACAGTGGAGAGCTGGAGGGTCTAGCAGTGGCTGAAGGTCCAAGGTCTGGAGCTCCTTACAGAGTCCCTGGTGTGCGTCTGAGACAGAGTGCCAAAGTGTCTGTGTGGGATGCTGAAGAGCCAGTGCTGAAGGCCTGGAGGGACTGTTGATGAACATCGGAAGGCGATGGTGCCAACTGCGCTTCCTCTGAAGAAAAAAAAGACCAAACTTTCCTTCTTCTTTCTCTTTGTTCTTCAGCCAGGCTACAGTCCTATTGGTATATAGGCCACCCACACAGAG
>RJWT010024871.1:0-16325 GCA_004365215.1 Cuniculus paca | reverse complement strand
AAAGCTGTTAGAGAAAAGACACAGATCACCTATAAAGGAAAACCCATCAGAATCACAGCAGACTTCTCAACACAAACCATCAAGTCAAGATGAGGCTGGAGTGAAGTAATGCAAGTCCTAAAAGAAAACGACTTCCAACTCAGACTGATGTACCCTGCAAAACTTTCCTTCAAAATTAATGGAGAAACAAGATACTTCCATGACAAAGAACAACTCAAGGAATTCATGACCACCAAATCAACCCTACAAAGATTACTAAAGGACATTTCAGAGAGAGAGAAAAAGGACCACGGTCTCAGGAACAGTGTCAGAGGGGGATCATCAAGTGGGGCCAGTCGATTGAATGGAGAGGAAAAATAGGGGGCCAACGGCAGGCAAATAGCATGGCAGAGACAATACAGTGCAAGAGGGCCTCAAGGCACTAATAGAAAGAAACAGAGGCATAGTGGATCAGGAGACAGGATCTATCAATATGCTCTGTGTAAGAAACACATTTAGCTAGAAAGAAAATTCATAGTCTGAAAGTCAAAGGAGAGAGAACAATGCCCTATGTGACAGGGAGCCAGAAAAAATAAAATAGGGGTAGCCTGCCCATTAATTGCAGAATGGATAAGAAAGACATGGGATTTCATGGGGTGGAAACCTACTCAGCTATAAAGGAAAATAACCTCAAGGCTCTTGTAGGTAGATAGAGGCAACTGGTAATAGTGCTCATAGATGTAATGGATCAGAGTCACAAGGGTGAATTTTGTGTTGTCTCCATAGCATAACAACCTAAAGGTGTTAGTGGAATCCAAAATGCAGAATACATATTGGGAAAGTCAAAGAGGAGGAATTATCTAAAAAGGGAAGGAAATGACCACTATTAATCTATTATCATGATTTGAAATTCAGATTGTATTTATTGTTCTGATTAGTTTCATTTTATTCTGATTTGTTTGATTTTATTGTGCTTGATGGCATGGACAGCTATTTTAAAGATAAAATATATAATTGCAGCCATTGAGGATGTCCAATTATCTTGATTAGAAACCCTGTATGGCTTTCATTGTTTGTTTTGATTGATTTTACTCTATTCTGTGTGGTTTGATTGTAATATGTCTGAAGGTGTAGGCAACTATTCTGAAGATAACAACTATTATGGTAGCCAATGCTATTTTGCTAATATCTTGAAATTCTGTATTGCTTACATTGTTCTGCTTTACTTTTGTTTTGTTATGTTTTGTTTTGTTTCGACTGTTTTAGTTTGTTGTATTTTGTTTGATTTTACTTATCCTTGATGGTATGGGCAGGTATACTGCAGATAACATGAGGCGTCATGGTAGCCTTATCGGTTGCTTTTTACCCGGTTTAAAAGTCATGTACCATGTTCGTTGCTTTGTTTTGATGGACTTTACTCTGTTTTGTTTTGTTTGCTTGTATTCTTTCAAAATTTAAAAAAAAAAATAGAAAATAGGCAGCTAGATCTTTTGCAAAAGGAAAGGGGACCAAGAGATGGAAGGAAGACAAGGGAAGTAAAAAAAAAATTAAGACATGTTATGCACATTACCAACTCCTTATGATGAAGTAATCATCATGTACTGCAAACATGTACTAATAAAAATAAAAATTAAAACGAGTTTCTCAAGCATACAAAAGAAAAAAATCTAGTGAACTCTTCTACAACCCAGTTTAATGCAAAATAGAAATGTTTTAAGTTATCTAATTACCAAAGTCTGCTTTTTATTACCATACATAGATATCAAAGAGATTTTAAGACCTCAGAAACTATATATTACATGCAATGTTCATTCTGCCTGGAAAGCACATGGTGTAGTGGCACTCGTGCCCCTTCAAGCAGATTCAATGCATGCAGCAAGACTTGCTCAGCCCCACAGGACTACACACATGGGCACCTGAACATGTGCTGAACCTGCCCATCATCATTCATTTATGACGTTTCTTGAGCATCTGCTACACAAGAGAAGGTACTGGGCAAATAAAACATGGTGCTGGTCCTATAAAATAAAGTGGTCAAACTAGAAAGGAAAACATTGCAACTGTGACCTAGTGTGGCAAATACTGCAGCATAGTAGAAAGAGTGCAGTAGGCTTGCATGAAAGAGCAGAGCAAGGCTTCAGAGGGCAAGGACACTAAAGCTGCATCTCAACCCATGGGCACATCCTCAGACATGAAGAGAATGGACAGAACAAAGGCAGAGGACTCTAGCCCTGGCCAACTCAATTCAGTCTCATGACATTGAACACCCTCATTTATATCTGCAGGTAGAGCTCTCTCCCAGAGTTCAGATATGCTTCCCTTTCAGTGTGTCCCCACAGATATGCACAACAGAAGCCCAAGTATATACAGGAGCTTCACAGCCACAAAATGTACCCCCAAGTCCTCATCTCCATTTCCTGTCATTCTGCACTTCACTCCCCCTGTGTAGCAGATGCTCAAGAAACATGTCATTACTAAGATTACTAAGCAGCATACGTCACATACTGCCTATTATCATGCTTAGGAGGACCACTTGCATGCCTATGAGGAATTGGTTATATTAAGAAAAAATTCCTTTCCCTCAAAATTCTAGGACCCACTCCTGCACACTCCTGCCTCAAAGTATTCGCATGAGCTCTTTCCCCAGAGGTGAGCAAGGATGGCTCCTCTCTGCCTCAGGGCATTGCTTTAAATGCAGCCTGCTTAGTGGGGATTCTCTCAAAACCAGACTGTCTCCCACAGCCCAGTACCCTCACTTTTCATCGTCCTCCCATACCTTATGTCTTCCATAGTACTGGTCTGATATGTTACTTTATTTGTATGGTGATTATTTTATTTGTCTCCACTGGAATATAAGTCCCACCCACAGATAATTTATTCTATTTTGAATACCTAGAGTAGTACTGAGTACCTAGTAGGGATTCAATAGAACTCTGTTAATTGAATGAATGAATGAATGAATAAATGAGAGAGGTCATTCTCAGAGCCTTTCACCAAGGTCTTACATGTGTCTTCACAGGAATGAAATGAGTAATTAAAGTACATGGTAGTATTCTTTTTCACAGCACGATTTCAAAAACACCAGACATAAAGGCCTCCAGCTAGTCATGCTTTTGACCAAAGGGGACCCATGCTTGACTGACATTCAGTGAACACTTACGAAGCACCTACTAAGTCAGGCTGATACATTTAAAGGCAAAATGGCTGTGATATGCCTCATCAGAGAAACAGGTTGATTTTGGCTGACCCATTCAGCCCAGCAGGTGTCCTCCTGGTTAGGCAGCATTGAATGTGTCTGCTCCTCAGATTTAAACATTTGGACACAGAAGCTGACAGGTCTTCACCCGCATTCATTATTTATGAAATGCTTATAATAACCAGGTATTTTGCTAAGCACTGGAGATTTATATAATTGGAGAAGATATACAGCATTCCCTGCCCAACATTCTAGACAGGAAAAAGAGTCACAAATAATAAGCTGTAAATGCGCAATTATTAAATACCATTCAATAAATGCTGTATAAGAGAAGTAGATTAAACACAGAGATGAATCACAAAGAAATTGAGCAGGGTGGTAGGAACAGTGTATTGAGGGGTAGAGACAATGGTTAGAAAAGACCTCAGTCTGAGGGAGTGACATTTGAACCAAAATATAAGGGATGAATGGGAAGATGAGGGAGACAGAGAGAAGGAAAGGAAAACTTGTCCAACAAGAAGGACTAACATAACTGAAGACTCCAAGACAAGGAACCACACAAGGGAACCAGTGAAGCAAAGAGCCCAGAGTATCTGAAACAGAGGAAGTTGAAGGTGATTTGGTCAAGATAAAATCAGGAAATTACAAAGCATTAAATAATGCATGCTGTTTAGATGCTGATAAAAACTGTGAATCCTACGCTCAAACAAAGGAAAATCACACAAGGGTTTTACATACAGGAGCGAGTCGTGACATGATCAGATCCATCTTTAACAAAGATCTTCTGGCTACAATAGGAACAGATCTCTTAGGGGCTGTGAAGATAGCTCAGGGGTGGAGCTCCTGTTTAGCATGGATCAGACACTAGGTTTTATGCTATACTTTGAGTGGGGCTGATACACTAAATCTGGGAGAAGAGAGGCAGTTGTGTAGGCAAAAATGACAGGAGTAGAAAGAAGGGGATAAACTAAAAACACCAACAGGAAGTATAACCATCTTTTCTCAGGTAATCCTCCTAATAACTTGATGAAGAAACAGCATTGATCTACTCTACAAAAAAAAAAAAAAAGAGGAGATAAGTCAGTAGATTACGTCAGCAGAAGATATGAATCAGAGCTGCAGTTAAAAGCCAGGCTTTGGGGCTTTGTACCTGAAACTTTCACTATCACACAGCTGCATTAGAATGCAAATGACTCTTCGTTCAAAGCGATTTCTTTAGAGTTGACTCTGCATTCAACAAATACAAAATGCTGTTGGACAGCATGAGTCTACATTTAGTGAATCGCACTTTATAAACTACAAAAGTTTGGATCATTCTTTTTCTAAGCACAATGCTTACACATTTAAGAATCAAAAATGGGCCAGGTGTGGCGGTGCACGTCTGTAATCCCAGCACTCCAGAAGCTGAGGCAAGAGGACTGCTGCAAGTTTCAAGGATGTTGGGGATTCTCCCTTAAACTAAATGTGTTTTGTTTCCTAAAGTATTGTGCTTGGGGAAATAGTTCTTTCTGGTTTAACTCAGAAGTTGATTCTTTCCGTGGAGTCTCAGAATTGGTCTCCCAAGAAAGACTGTTGCCTAGAACGCTAAATTGGGACATGACTCTCATTTTGGGCTACAAAGTGAGCGCAAAGCCAGCCTGAACTACATAGCAAAACTCTGTCTCAAAAAGACAGACAGACAGACAGACAGACAGACAGACAGACAGACAGAATCAAAGATGGAAGTATTATATCAGGTAGCTCCTTCTAAAAGTGGCTTGCAAATTAAACATTACTGGATTTAGGGTTTTTCGCCTCTCCTTCCGGAGTCAGATTCCAGGGTTTTCTCATCTTACACAAATAATTGAACAAAAAGAGCAAAAAGCAGTGGCAAAGTTTGTTTGAAAAAGTAAAAGTGAACAGCAAGGGAGAAACTGGCTCTGCAGAGCAAACTTGGGCTGCATAAAAGAGAAAAAATCAAGACAAAAAAACACTCTGGAGAAAGCAGGGCATGCCATGGCGAGGAAAGCCAACCTAGCCAGCTCTTCGTGGCATGTGTCCTTTTATACTGTCCAATAAAACCTGTGCAAACATCTGCATATGGGTGCTGAGAGGTGGTGCTGGGATCCTACACCTCAGGCTGATGTCAGGTCTGGGGCATCCCACTGAAAACCTGCTCAAGCTCTCATGAGAAGTTCATGTGCAGAGCTCTGGGAACTACTCTGTGCATGTGTTTCAGGATCTTGCAATCAACAGGTCATGCCTACTTCCCCAGCCAGTTTTTCCATGCACTAATCTTCCACTGCTAAGGAGGCAGTCTTAGCTCTTGAGATTCCCCATTCTCACCCTTCCAGGCTGAGGATGATGACTCAGGCAACTTGCCTCAGTAACTCACTATGAACATGAGGAGAAAAGACTTCCTTCCTGATCTCTTCCTGTCACTATGTACTTTTCTCTTTCAGAGGCACATTTCTGCTGAAGATTAGAGAGGGAGGACCCCTGAACTGTCTCAACCTTTCCCTCCTACCCAACAACTAAGCAACTTTAGGTTAAGTCCACTTAAAATGAGCATTTGCTAATGCCAAAAACAGGAAAGTCATCTTAGATGAGGGACAGATACCCCAACTCTGGGTCAGGTGAGACTCTGGAATTCAGGAGAACACACATGAAAGTCATGTCCCAATTTAGTGTTCTAGGCAACAGTCTTTCTTGAGAGACCGATTCTGAGACCCCACGGAAAGAATCAACTTCTGAGTTAAACCAGAAAGAACTATTTCCCCAAGCACAATACTTTAGGAAACAAAACACATTTAGTTTAAGGGAGAATCTCCAACATCCTGGGTGCTGTCTCTCCACTCCTAGGCCTGGTTCTCATCATTTGTGTAGGGGAAGAAAGTCATTCTGCTAATGTGTAAATTGTGGTTGCTGGATGATGGGTCTAAGTTTTAACCTGTGAGCTTCGTAAGTGCATTGAAGTTATACAGACATAGAAATTGTTGAGTGGATTTGGGTAGAATGTAGCTTTGCCTTGCTGCTAGAGAAGACTGCCTAGGTTATTAGGTAGACAACACAAATGTCTTAGAGACTTCTTTGCCCTAGGGCCCAGGGCAGTATCTTTCTGAGCCATTACTTGACTCTATCTCTACAAGTGAACTCTTTTGCAGACTGAGTAGCACTTCAACCACTTCCAATTTGTCTTTTGATTGTTTTTTCTTCACTCTCTTCCAAAAATTGGAAACCAGAAGTTCGGGTCTCTTGATTATTGGTTTAATATTGCTAGCATTGCTTCCTTCTTTAAACTGGACGGTTACAGCTGAATCAGTTGCAGCTTGTGCTTTTGGAAATACATGCTGAAGCCAGGAGTATGAGTTTCCCAGGAATGTAAGTGTGTGAGTCAGTAAGGGTGACTCGTTCAACCCAACCTATCTACTGGTTACTCTCCAGATAGCAGCTACCTGGGGGGACATCTTGAGAGAATATAGACTTCAAGCAGGGATTAAAAAGGACACTTGGGCTGGGGATTTAGCTCAGCGGCCTAAGCACTTGCCTGGCAAGTGTGAGGTTGTGAGTTTGATCCCTGGTGCTGCAAAATAAATAAATAAATAAATAAATAAGAAAGACACTTTAGTTTTTCCTCTTGTGTTGCAGATGTGGAACTCAATGTCAAATTCTCTTATGCCTTTGTGTATTCTTAAGCCCTGAAAATTGTTCTACCTTCACATATTGAGAAAGAGCTGTCTAATATTTTTTTTGTACCCCTGCATGGCCTGCCTGCCCCCTAGAGACAAAATGCAATGCAGAGGGAAGTACTGATCGTGATACTATTTCACAACTTGCGTTATACTGTAAAAGAAAGTGAAAATGGTCAGAATGATCTTATGTTCAGATTTTCTTTGCATTGAGAGATAATCTTCACATGTGCTCAAAATGCAAATGTAAGCCACAGGAAAACCACACATCTCTGTCCTCTCAGGCATAATCAGATATATCCACTACCATTGATCCTGAGGCTCTCCTCCCTTGCCCTTTGGATCCTGAGGATGAGGTTTTCAAGGCAACCTTGACCAAAGCTTCATCCACTGTTACTGAACCTGAGGTTTCCCCTATGTGTCTTTTGGATCCTAAGAGTGGAGCTTCTAAGTCAGCCATAATTGAAGTATCCCCTGGGCTATATCCATCCTTAGCTGATTTTGTTCAAGCCCCTCAAGGGAAGTAACCCTTACAGGAAGTAAATGGTGAATATGGAACTACTTGTGTCCTACTCTCTTTTTTTCTCTATGACCTCAAACAGTTCAAACAAGACCTGGGCATGTTTTCAGATGATCCCAATAATTTCCTTGAGGTCTGTAGGGGACTCACTCGGAACTATTAATTAGACTGGAACGATGTAATGCTGCTTTTAAATCAAACATTGACTTCCAATAAGAGAGAAGCAGGACTGTAATCTGCTATTAGATTTGGAGGTGAATATCATATTATTAATTTTAGAAGACCAGAAAACAGGCATCCAGGGGAACAGCTAGTTCCTACTGGAGCCCAGGCAGTCTCTACTGTCCTACCAACTTGATGGGAGATTGGAATAGGTGACATCTTCAGACATCTATTCTCAAAGTCAAACAAGGAGAAAAACTAAGCCCTTCAATTATTTTAAATTGTCAACTGCTCATTGGGAGAAAGAAGAGAACCCTTGTGCCTTCTTAGATTGTTTACAAGAGGCATGGATAAAACATACATCCTTGGCTCCTGATTTGATTGAAAGACAGATTATTCTTAAAGTCAAGTTTATTACCCACTCAGTCTCAGATACTAGGAAAAAGCTATAAAAGATGGCTTTTGCTCCAGATAGCTCACTTGATACTTTAGTGAGGATTGCCTCCTCAGGTTTTTGTTTTGTTTTGTTTTGTTTTGTTTTGTTTTGTTTGTTTTTTTCGGCACCGGAGATCCACAGGGAGAAATCAAAGAGACCAAGAGAAAGTGGCTGCCTTTGCTGTGGTCTTAAAAGGAATAGACTCTAAGTCTGATTCTTAGAGCTCCAAAAAGAGCTCAATGACTAAACTCACCTGCTATGGCTAGGGAGAGCCAGGTCACCTTAGGACGGACTGAAAAGAACCATCACAAGAGGCCCCCTGAGACATGCCCTGATTGCAAAGGTGACCACTGGAATCAGACCCCACGGATCACACCCATCTTACCAGCTGGTTCAACAAGACCAAAGGGCTCTGGAACACTCTCTGCCTTCTCCCTCTGGCCAGATTGTCATCTCCATGGAGAAGCCCTGGATAATCATGGCTCTAGAGGGAAAAGAAACCAGCCTATTGTTGAATACTGGCACGTGTCTCTTGGTCCTTTTTCAACCCTGGACTTCCTTCCAGCTGTCATACCTCAGTGAAAGGAACCACTGGAGAGGAGGCAATATGCTATTTTTCACAACAATTAGGTTGTAACTAGGATGGCTTTCTGTTTACATAATCCTTTGTAATTATGCCTGAAAGTCCAGTTCCCCTTCTGGGGAGAAATACCTTATCTAGCTTAAATACTGTCATGTAAGTACACCCAGATCAGGTACTCTGCCTCCCCCTCATAGAGACAGAAATAAATCCTAAAGTAAAGACAACTGAAGGTAAGTAATAGATCAATAAGAGCTACCCCAGTACAAATACATCTCAAAGGTCCTACTACTTTTACTCACCAGAGACAATACCCTCTAAGGCCTGAAACTCAAAGGGGGTTATTGCCTATTCTTGACAATTTAAGGGCACAAGGTCTACTTACACATTGTAACAGCCCTTGCAATCTTAGGAGCTCAAAAACCCAAAGGGGAGTGGAGGTTGGTACATAACCTTAGATTGATAAATGAGGCAGTAGTGCCAATTCAACTGGTATTTTTAGATCCTGGAAGGTTCTGGCTGGTTTTCAGTGTCAGATTTAAAAGACGCCTTCTTTTCTATTGCTTTACACACAGATCCCCAGTGCAGTTGTAAAAGCCAAATGTATGTACCTTCCTGATCCTTCTGCTAATATCTCAATGGCTGTTCAAGATATTAAATGCCAGGTTAATGTCATGTCATATTCTAAAATTCCCTAGACCCTCTACTTATTCTTTTTGGGAGGCTATCACTGGCTTTTCCTAGTGAAAACATTTGTTGGTTATATTCATAATAGTATGTTCATCTTATTATTTGTCCCATACAAAGTTAGCTGTTTCTTTGGCCTTATCTCCTCCAGACTTAGAGCTATATGCCTACCCAAGACAAAAATGCCTCATGTCTAGACCCTCTTGAGAGTATCTCTGACTGCTGATCACAACCACACTCCTCTTCTGCCAGAAGTAGCCAAAATAGTCTTTGCTGTTTGTCCCCTCATTGCAGTTAGGGGTACTTGTTCAGAAGGGGGAATATTATAGACAGCTGAGTTAGGTTAAAATATTATTGGCAGTCAGGGCTAGACCCTTGAAGGAGTCAGTATTAGAAGATGAAAATACATTACAGCTGTGGTTACAGACACATTCATTAAAGATCAGGCCTTAAAATAAAGAAGGAATGAACAGGTCCACATGCCTCCCCAAGAGATAAACAGTATACTCTAATTGGTATCACCTGGTCCAATAAAGTCTAGATAGACATAAGTCTTTCAGGTGGGTGACCAGGCCCTCCTGACTCATCTCTTCCAAAAAAGATCCTTGTTCTTTGCATATACATTTGTTATGTGACTTTCTTTCCCATTATATCAACATTACCTAGGCGGCAACACAAAATCTTATGGTTTCCCACACTATATCCACCTCATGATTTTGCTCTATAAAACTTCTTTTAAGAAGTGAGTTTGCTGGCAACCCACTTGGGCCCTCTCCTTTCTCTCAGGAGCTATCTCCCTCAATAAGATTTTCCTACTTTTAGCACCTTTGTTCCTTAAAATTCATTCTTAAGTTTTGGAGAACATGAACTCCACATATCGGATACCTAGCAGATTGGGAGTCATAACATTTCCTTTGTATCATTTACAGGTCCTATATCATCATCACACCACTTCCTTGATTAAAAACCCCCAATGGTTTCCTATTTAAAAATCAAACTCCTTTGAAACAAAGCTGTGATCATCTCTAGGTTTATTTCACCAGGCTTCTCCAGGAGCTTCCCCATACTGTGCTCTTCCACCTCACTGGCCCTTGGTCAGTTCTTAGACCTGTACTCTCCATGCCCCTGGAGAGCTCTGCCTCCTCCTCTTTAAAAGACTCTTTAGACTCTCTGGCCTACTCATCCTTCAGATTTCTACTGGAATGTCAGAAAATGTTCCCCTGACTTCGCATTCTAGGTAACGCTTCCAAAGCATCAAGTACTATTCCTATACCATATTTTTCACTGTTGCAACAATACAGTTGTGCAATTATATATTCACTCTCAGTCTCCTCCACTGTAAATTCCATGAATTCAGTGATCCTAGCTGCCTTGCTCTTAATCGTATCCCCAGTATCCAGCATGGTGCCTGGCACACAAAGCAAGACTGAGTAACACTTGCTAAATTAATGCAATGAAGAAAGGCAAATCGGCCCTCATTGAGGGGGATGCCTGATGCATTACAGGACGCTGAGTTTCAGCCCTGACCTCTACCCACTAAATGTCAGTATGAACCCTGCCTCCACCACTTATGACACCCAAAACTGTCCCCATGTATTGCCAGACATCCAGTGAGGATTGCTGTGGATGCGTTCCATTGCTGTAGTGGCTATGGCACCGGACTTCTCAAATAACTCTGGTTTTCCTATCCTGCACCCTAACTATAAGCATCCCCATTCACTATCTTTACTGCTTTCCTCTCACTCTGAAAATGCAATGCTGTTTTAGAGACTATGTCTTTATTGGCAATTGTTACCTGAGCCTATCAGCTGTAACTTTGCATGCTGTGCAACTAGATGACTCCCAAGTATTTCTACTTGAATTATGTTAAATTAAAATATGAACCTTTCTTTTTTTCAAACTAGGTGTTGTAGTATATGCCTATAATCCCAGCACCCAGGAGACTAAGGCAGGAAGATCACCACAAGTTCAAGACCAGCCTAGGCTACACAGTGAGATCCTGTCCAAAAAAAATGTTTTTTATACATTTCATTCCTTCTACATATTTCATTCTCCCTAAGTTAAACAAGCTAAAACTATTTTTTTTCATAAATTTGACTCCTTTTCTGAGTTTCTTATCACACTCAATATTACTACAATTATCCACAAATTACGACCAAAAGTATTTTTCTACTTTATGTACCTGTGTCAAAACAGTCACCAAACCCATTTGCTTACCTTCTTCTGAGTTTCCTCCTTTGCATATAAAGCAGGTTAATGCCATAAGCCAGTGTCTCATCAAATTCACTGAGAGGATTCTAATACCCAATGTCTTGATTACTTTTTTCTCATTGCTTAGACAAAATACCTGACACCCAAATTAAAGAGGGAAATGTTTACTTAGCTCACAATTTGTGGACCTTTCAGTCAGTAATCAGATGGCTCCAAGGCAGGGTGGTATGGCTGAGGGGCAACTGTTCATGGCAGAAGACAGCAAAAGCAACAAGATTAAAAGTAGGGGAGGGCAAGTCTCTTTTCTTCCTTTACATTGTATGCAGGCTACTCTCCTTCAGGTGGGTGTAGCACTCACACCATCTTCATGCCCTCCTCTGGCACAGGATGAAGCTGTTTAGGAAGTGAGGACCTGGCCTTCTGCTTAGTTAGACTTCTAAACTTCTCAAGTTGACACATTGTATCAACTGCTATACCCACTGTGTGGATATTGGTGAGTTCTTCACCACCACTTCCTTAGTCTGGGCTAGGGACTGTCCCTTCCAGTGATACAAGCAATCATCTGGAAATCTTCTGAAGACACACCTACATCTGTCCTCAGGAAGCCCAGTCATTTGTGCTATATAAAGACTCCAAGGCCTCTAGTGCCATCAAGACTGAGGACCAGGGCCTAGGCCCTTATTAATGTCATCTGAATCTTGCACATGAAGAAACTCAAACTGGAAAAAATGACAAGATTGGCTTTGGGTTTCATAATTGCTAAATGAATATGATCTCTAATTCCAAAGTTTGCACTATTTTCCACTGTGCCAAAAGCAACTTTTACTATATAAATATAAAATCTGTATCAGGATGTAAAGTTTGCTTTTATGTTCTTAAAAAAAATGCTTCATTTTCCCACATGTGTGTACAGTTAGTGACTCCTACTATACCATAAATAAAAGGCAGAGTCTTCTTATGTCCCCCGTAAAATTGATACCAGGATTGACAGCACAATAAATACAAAGTCTATTTTTTAAACTTATCTCATAAAACTGTGATTTGGGTTCATGTTTTAAGAATTTCAATAAGAGATCTATCCAGCAAAAGTTGCCACAATCACCTAAGTACACGGTCACCTGATTGGGTGGGGAACTGATTATAGCACTAAGATCAGTAGGCAAGGAACTTTTCTGGATGCATACTGGAGTGGGTAGTGCTCTTCTATACCTCTATAAACATAAAATGCCAAATATAAGACCTTTAGACACAGAAGCAGTACAATTAATTCTTCAGCACAATATACCTTAAAACAAAGAATTTCAGAAACTCACTGATTTTCATCTTCTCATCTGCTTCACACCTGCCTCAAAGATTAGGCTAATCTTAACAAATTAACTTCTATATTTGCTTTCACTATTCCTTTTGGCCAGACTCTCCCTGAATTCTGGCCCACTTTCTTCAATCTGGATGGCAGAAATGTGTCTATGAGTCACTGTACCTTCCAAATCCATTCCTTTGTAACATGCCCTTGAGTTTCTTGGGGGTTACCTAAGACTTCTCCTTATTGTTTCCCATGAATGGTGTGTGTGAAAGGCACAGTCACCCTACTGCCTGATGTGCGGAAAACATCAAACCAACAGCATCCTGATATCAATTCATTTGTCCATCTTCAACCCTCACCGACCTACACATACACACCTGCTCCAGGTGCCACTTCCTTCCCACCTAGATTTTGACTGCAATTGAAGCCAGTTTGCTAATCTGTTAATTGATATTTTCAATTGGTTTGTTTTAGCTCTTCGTTTTTGGAGAGTATAAAGTGACAATATTGCAAAAATTACAATACGAATTGAAATGCTCAGATGATTTCCTTTTGAAGGCTTCTACAGAACTTACTCATTTGCAATCACATTTAGCAACAAAAACACTTAGTATCTAAAGCTACTGTATCTTAGCAAAGTTCGTGACACTGAGTTCGAGGACAATTTCAGTGTCTATCAATCGGTCCTACAAAGGAGGAGTCACTAGTAACAAATACAAAAAAAATGCAATAGATAAGTCAATGACTGGTACTCCTAAACAGAACAGCAAATATTTTTTTGTTTTTGTTTTTTTATTTTTTTGTTTTGCAGCACCAGATACTGAATACGCAACCTTGCGCTTGCCAGGCAGGCACTTAGGCCGCTGAGTTAGATCCCTGGCCCCAAGCTAGGTTTTGAGTTTTGAGTTTGTTGGAAGATTTTAACTCTTCAGTTTGTTGGTGATGAGAAGTTGTTGCCTGTTTGGCCTGGTCCCTGGTTCTTTGGCACTGTGCCGCTGTATTTTCTGTGACCCTTAGTCCATCTCGGTCATGGAAAACCAGGACCAACAGCTGTTTAGAATAATTATGTTAATTTTGGTGATCGTAGTACTAATAGCATTCAACACAGCCTAGAAAATGACAGACTGGGCTAACTCTTAATTTGCCACTTTAAATCATATAAACTAGATTTGTGGTTACACAACAAAATCTAAAACAAACCAGGAAATTATATGCAGTATACAGTGATATGTCAAGTTTGTCCTGGGGGGTTAAAATTTAACATAGTTTAAGGAGAAAATAGAGAATTGGAAAAAGAGGAAGAGATTAAAGTTAAGGATGGAGGAACAAGGGGGATCATGCTAACCTTAGAGGTGTAGAAGACTGGAGGGAAAGTGTGAAGGAAGAGATAAAAACAACAGAAAAGAGCCACAGGGAGGCTAGAGATCATGTTTACACTTATATAAAAATAAGACAAACAATGAAGGAGACAGAAAGAGAAGATAAAAAAAGAGAAAAAGAAAATAAAAGCTAAAAATCAAAGGCAAATGTGAGAGACAAGAGGAAGACACAGAAAAAAAAAGTCTACTTCCAGGTTTGTCTCTGCTTTCACCAGCAGACAACCTGCAGAGACAGAGTCTGGATCTGTGCTGATCTATCCCAGCAAGGCAGCAATAGCTTTTTGGCAGGGCAGTGGGTACTCTCAGTGAGCTTGCACTTTCTGGTGGGGACCAGTTAGTCACATTTGGCTCACTGTCTTCAGAGCACCTTCTACAGGTCTCAGCCTTGCTGGTAGCCACTAGAGGGAGCCAGCTGCAGTTCTGAGTTCTGATCTCAGGTTGTCCATCTCCAAGATGGCTCCAGGCCAATTGTTTTCTCCCACAGCAAGAGCAGGACCCCTGCACTCACTGCCAGTTAGTGCAGCCCTTCACATCTGCTATTTCCCTCCATGTCTGCTGCTCCCCTGCACTGCCGAGTCTCTGCAGAGGCCTCCAGGGTTGCCAGCCATTACCATCAAAGTGACTGTGCCTTCACAGGTTCGAACCACTCCTCTCGCACAGTGTCCCATCTAAGGAAGAAGGTGCCACCAGCTACCTCCTTCTTCATTGAAGTTTCTCTTTTCACTGTCTCTGGGGGTTTCAATTCACACTTCAGATTCTTCCTGAGTTCAGGGCACTCTCTTTCCTCCTTCTTGTCTTCCTCACATTGCTATGTTCTGGCATCTGGATGGTGACTCAGAGAGAGGCACTTTCTCTACTGCTTACCATTCTGCCATCTTCCCAGATCATTCTGGATTTCTATTCTTACACTACTGAATTTTACTATAAAAGTATGCTCTGATTTTAACTTTATCTTAGTAGGTTAGGCCAAAAAATGCACTTTTGCCCCTATTACTCCACAAAGTATCAGTCTCCTATTCTCTGGACTTGATAGATATGGTACTTTGTACAACAAAAGGAACATTGCAGATAGGCTTAAGTGAGGAAGGACTGAGAGAGGATGATTATCCCAGCTTATTTGAGTAAACAAGTGGAGATGTGACAATGCCAGGAGAGTTAGAGTGATACTTCTTGAAGAAAGTGAAGAAGGGGCAAGCATTGCTGATGGCTTTTGAAACCTAGAATTTTCTGCCCACAGAAAATGAGGACCACGGGGAGGGCTGATGGAATAAAAGGGGCTGAAGAAAGATAAGCCATTGTCTGGGTCTCAACGTAATTACCAGACAGGAAACATATGTGAACTTTAAAAGACGTGATAAATTCTACATATAATGGGAGGTAAAATGAAACTGTCTCAGAGTTCAAACTATACAGGACATAGGTGTTCTAAAAGACAGATGTGATCAGCACACAATCATGGAGAGACTGTCAGTCTCAAGAACAAAATTTCTCATGAAGACTTGGTTTTGTGTAGTCAAAACTGACTCCCAACTGACAGGGAAGTGATGAAGAAGAGCAGCGAAAGAGAGGGGCTGGCTTGGGAAGTCACAGAATATTCTCAGTAGCAGGAGAAATTCAGTAAGTGATAAAATTGTTTGGATTTATTAGGTACTCTCAAATCTACACCACTATTATAATATGCATCTGATATGTGTTTCCAGATAATTTAAATAGTAATACTACAAGGTATCATTTACTGGGCTGGGGATTTTAGCTCAGCGGCCTAAGCGCCTGCCTGGCAAGTGTGAGGTTGTGAGTTTGAACCCTGGTGCCCCCCCAAAAAAAAATACTGCCCCAAGGTATCATTTACTGATTTTCATGAGACAGGCATCAGTTCCAAGCCTAACTGTCTCTGGTACTACCATATCCTCAGGCTTGGGGAGATTCAGAAACACACTATGCCTAGACACAACAAAGGATTTCTTTGTTTCATCATTATCATCTGTCTACACTTTGGGATGAAGTACAAGATATGAAAGTTCAGGTTCATGACAGATCAACCTAGGCAACAGATTTAGCAATCCTGCAGTGAATACTGGCTGGGCCTTAGAACTCTGTGATATCATCAATAGGTCACAGAACACTGCTGAGGCCTCAGTGATAACTGGTGTCACACCAACCGTGGTGCCACACTGAGCGTTAGAGAGGACAGCGATCTGGTGAAC
>RJWT010024870.1:0-16272 GCA_004365215.1 Cuniculus paca | reverse complement strand
AACCTAAAGCCTTTCTGCAGATTTATATCTCTGGTATTTAAAATTTTTTTTGGATAGGTTCTCATTAATTCACTACACCTCGAAGTCTGAGATGAAACTTGCAGCCCTCCAGTTTTAACCATCAGAATGTTGCAATTAGAAGAGTACACCAGCGTGACTGGCTTGGTCAACAGGTTCTCTACACCTGCCCATCATTATTAATATTATAAAGCATTCCAAGGCTGTCACTGTCTGACTGTCCCTGGGGATGTCTACTAGGTATCCTTATCATTTTCATTTTTTTTCTTATCATTTTCTAATAGAAATGTCATGAAGATGAAATCAACTAAAATAGTGCTGATACTGCAAAGGATCAATGACTGTTATTTTTTTATGCTAAGTCAGCTTAAATCCAGGATTCTCTAGCCGTGTACCCCACCTGAAGTATCCCTACCTGAGACAGTCAGTGCTCATGAGATAAACATATTTAATGCAAAAATAAACAAATCTACAAGAATTTACAAGATCGACTTACAGTGGCTGCACAGTCACCTATGGTAGAGTGAAAAAGCCGGTCTGCACGCTGGAGACTCAAAGGACCCAGTTGAAATCTTGGAGGCTTCTTGAGTTCCGTGTGAGTTCCTTTCAGGATGCCGAAGGGTCTGTGCTGGAAGGCAGGATATGAAGTCCAAGTTTAGAGCAAGGAAGAGCTCCTTGGAGGAAACAGAATTGAACTTGGCTCCTTGGTTTCCCTTTTATATAACTCAGGTGAATATCCACCCTAGGGTGGATCTTCCCACCCTATTCTAATCCAATTGACCAGGGTGTGTCTTACTCTAAAGGGCAGATTCAGTTAATACTCTCACCACTTGTCTTTTCGATATATTTACAGGAAAGGGTCTGTTTTGCCCCCTTGAATTTCTTTTTTCTTATTCCTATGTTTATGAAGTTACAATTTTTGAGGCATTGTCTTGCTATGTAGTCCAAGCTACTCTAACTTTCAGTGATCCTCCTACCTAAGGCTTTAGTGTGCTGGGATTATAGACATGGCCATCATGCCTGGCTCCACTACTTCTGAATTTCTAAGGAGCCAGGGCAGGTTTCTGAAATTTGAGTATCCAGGAATCAATAGTAGCAAAACTATGCAGGAGGGAGCGATGAAAATACAGAAAGTATTCTGATAACCTGGACAACTGAAAAATCTTGTATCATCATCAAATCTCAGAAATGCTCCCAAGGCAAATGCGAGGATAACAGAAAAAACTGGGGGGACCTTTGCTCACTTCAAGTCTGAAGCAAGAGCTGATGGAGTGGAGTAGTCCGATCCCTTTGAGCTCTCAATTCAGGTTGCCAAAATTTGCTTATAGGACAAAGCCCCCTTTAAGGAGAGACTACTAGAGAAGTAGAATCTTAATTGAGCAGGTGAGGAAGAGAAACGGCCAAGGAATCAGAAGTTACAGTCCTAAAAAAAAGAAAGAACACTATGAAAACTGCAGGAGAGGCAAATATATAATTTTAAGGTGAGTCTGACTCTTTGTTCTACTTCCACAGTAGTACAGAGATACTCATTTCAGGGACTGGGTGTCAGGGGAGATCAGGGGTAGTGCTCATTCTTAAACATGAGTAAAACCCTGTGCTCCATTTACACACAAACACACTCACACACACACACACACAAACACACACTTTATCTGACTGAAACAATAAAAAGGAAGCATATCATATAGATCAATCTCATACAATATTATGATGATAAAAACAAGAGAATGGAACAGAATAAGGTCATTATACAATGAAGACACACCAAAAAGCTACACCATGAAGAGAAAAAAGTAGAACTGGGCCAATGGACATTTGCCAATTTTGGCTTTGGTAGAAACATGGAGCACACAAATGAGTATGTGAAAGCAGAGAGAAGAGCAGCTTTGGAGGAATGCGAGTAACATCTGTCTCAGAACTTGGCTTTGTTTCTTTCTGTCTTTTTGTCTTTCTTTCTATATTTCTTCCTTCCTTCTTTCTTTTCTGTTGGTGTTTTGAAAACAGGGTCTTGCTATATAGTGCAGAGTGGCCTTGAACTTGATGTAATCTTCCTGCCTCAGCATCCTGAGTGCTGGGATTATAGGTGTGTGCTACCACACCCAAGGAGTCCCAATATCTTGTTCCAAAAGTGGGGCCTGAAGATTGAGCTAGTCAATGGGGAGAGCTATGAAGTGTGGGAAGGCAGCATGCAGTGGTTTCTTACTCTCGACCTTATGTTTAGAGATAGTTGTAAATATTCAGTGTTTGTGCCTGTCCCAAATCCATGCCCCTTGCTCTTGACACTGTATCAGTTCCCCAGAAGAACTCCTTCTTCATACCCAATCTACCTATTTCATGAGGAGCCTGGGATCTACTCCCTTCACATCACCTCTCTGCAACTGGCATTCACTCACATCTTCCTGTGGAGGGAAACCTCTGCTGCTCAAGATAGCCTCATTGGACTCTCTGTCCTGCATTGCCCATCCCATCCACAGGGAATAGCTAAAGACAGTGTGTACTGGACAATTGAGCACAACAGCACAATGGTGTTTCTGATGCCCAGTCCTCCCAACTTCTCTCAGGTGGGAGGTAGATGATAAACCAGAGAACTCCCTATGTGGACCACCATATGCATCAAGTTCCCCAATAGACATTGGGAAGTGATGTGAAAGAAATAGGTTTCCAGAAGTTCCTCATAGGCAGGCAAGGGACACATAGCACAGTAAGTTCTCTGTCAGAAATGCCATCACCAAATCCTCTCTTTATTTTCCTATTCCTTCTTCACTCTTTGAAGATCAGGTCCGAGTATTTCAACTCTAGTGTACCTTATTTTCTTAGGCAAAAACCTATATTTTAATATGCTATTATACATAGGGGAAAAAAGAGCAACGAAAATAACAGAGAATTAGAGCTTGATCCTCAACATATTTCCTGATCAGGTAGGGGTGTATTTGTGACCTACACAAACTATCTCCAAGTATTTCTAGTTGGAAAATGTTCCAACAATGGAAAGGTCTTATTGAAAAAGGAATTGAAATTGAATATGAAAGGTACTGAGAGATGCATAAAATAACCTGTCATGGTTTGAGTCTGAGTGTCCCACCAAAACTTCATCCAGTCATAGAAGCAGGCTTCTGGAGTTTGTGAATGGCTCATGATCCAATACTGGGATCATGGATGTGAATGCTACACCCAAGTTGTGTAACCTACATAAAAAATAAGGAACAGAAAGAGTCTTCTCCCCATGCTCCTCTCATTTTGCTCTTGTTGGTTGTGCTGTTTTCTGCTGCTACTCTTTTCCCTGTACTTAAAAGGTAATTCCTTGTTTCCTACTCCCTCAGAATACACTAACACATAACTTTTGTATCGCTGGACTTTTTCAATTGGTGTTAAAATAATTTCCTCTCCATATGTTTTGCATTCTCTTTATGCTTCACAGTTGAACTCTGTGGAAGATTTCTATCATGTGAGATTCTATCTCAGTCAGTTCTCAGAGAATTATTAATGATGATAAGGAATGAAATTTATACAACCCAAAACAACAAAAAACATAAGAAACTGGTTTACATCTGGATGTCCCCCAAAATCCTCATGCAGTCCTGGGGGTTGCACTTTTTGAAGGTGTTTGAATGTAGTATTTCTGAGTGGTTCATTGTCTAGTGCTGGTATTGGTGGTGTGAGTACTGTGCCTGCCTAGGGGTGGGACACTGGCATGCAATATAAGGGAGGGAAAGAGGCTTACTTTCCCCTTTTTGAACTTTTCACACTTGTCACTTGACATACCAGGGACTCATGGAATGATAGGATCTCAAAACAAAGGTTTACTTATGTCTTGGCTCCTCATTGAACTAAGAGGGGAGGGGCAAAATATTGGCTGTCCTCCTGGCTCATCTTTCTAGTTTTTGGTCTCTAAACCTCAGTTGTTGACTATCCAGAAAAGAAAATTAATGCCATTACGTTGTAAAGGGAGCAGGTAACTTAACTAGTATAATTTTATCTCAATATTGAGCACTATGCAATACAATGTACAACCATTACTTTCTACCAACCATGGATATTCTAGTAGCTTCATCCCTCTAGAATGTTAACAAACCATAGTTAGATAGTTTTACATGGAAATTTGAAATACAAAAGCACACATAATACTGTAGCATTAGTATCCTAATGACATTTTTGTAACACATCTAAATTTTCATTTTGATGTAAAATAAACTTTGTAGTCAATCATCTCTATCTGGTTCATTAGATGCTTTTATCTAACTTGTTGTCTTCAATGGGATGTAATTGAAGAAATTTGTGACATTGTCTGAATTTTTTAATCTCTAGGCATCTCTAAATATAGCAGCACATACACAGCATATACAGAACACAATTTTTTGTTAAGGGCAGAGGTGTGAATCTGAACAAAAAGTCTAAATCAATAAATAATTCCTGTTTTGCATTTTGTAATACCTATGTATCTGAAGACATGTATACATTTAATAAACCAAAACAACAAAAAAGTTCAATTATCATAGTCATATGAAAACTTTTGTTTCTTAAATTAGTTTTGTGCCAGAACATCTTCAAATCAGAAAACTTTATGGTTTCATCTCTGGAAAAATTAACCTATTGACTATGAGCAATGCAAACTTAGCACAATAATATAATTTTAATAATGTTAATTATCCCATAAGGTTATGGAGATCACTGGAGCCTCTTATTAATGAACCAGACCTAGATAATCTTACAAGGAATCTTCTTTCTTATTCGTGAACTCAAGTCTCATCCAATAATTTCTCCCCACCCTAAGGGATTTTTGTTTAATTATCATAACAATGTGCTATGTAGTTAAGGCAGGAATTGTGCTCACCTTGTAACTCAGGCTAGTTTTGGATTCATAACCTCATAATTATAGAGATGATAGGTGCATACCATCATACCCAAATACACACACTGACATCTGCCTGAAACTCAAGCAACAACATTCCTAGCATCCCTCTCATCTTTTGAAGGAAAATTGGACAAACATGGTGGAGGAGGTCCTGCTGCACAGTGGATCTGCATTTTAGTGTCCAAGAAAACCACTGAGCGACACTGAAAATCTGCCAGAATGCTGGCATGATTGTCAGGGAAATACTCCTTATGGAGGAGTCAAACTTCCCCTATGTGGACACCTACAAACTCTGCAAAGATTACTATTCTCTGAGCAGGGCCACAACCAGCACATAAACGTAGACAGAGTCACACCTTCAATACTTACAGTTTGCCTTTTATTTGACCTACCCCATGCCAAGTGTCCCCTCATACATAGTAGCATGGACAAGGACTACATCTTTTATGACCTGAGCAAATGCAAAGGAAGTATGGGGTTGAAGATGCAGAGAGACATCTTCATCACTTCCACATGCATATGGAGGTGATTTGACAACATCAGAAGACAGGGCCCAAGTCCACACTTGCCTGGATGTATGTTCTGCAGCTCCTGTTAAAATGCTGTGAAAAACACATTGTGAAATACTGATCTAGTACATGATATAGCTCATGTGAGAATTGCAGAGTTCATTGTTTCCTTGCGGAGCCCACCAGCTTCATTACCTGTGTCTCTGAGGATCTCATGGACACAGTCTGATGAGAAAATTATTTTTTCCTTGAAAGAAATTTGCAGAAGTTCCAAGGGTCCACATCTTTACTACTGGAAACCTAGATAATAATGAGTATCCTTTCTTCTGCATATACAGTGATGAGTATGGAAAGCCCCCCACACAGGTACCCCACTATCCATGGAGATCCACAGTTAGAGGCTACAAAAGAGACCCACACTTCTGCTTACCTGGGATTTAACTGTCTGTGATAGATTAACTAAAGGTCAACTTGAAACAGCCAACCGAACTGAATCAGCATGGTTCTGGAAGTGGAAAGCCCACCTGAGGCAGTCACCAACAGTATAAAAGGGGAATGGGAAGGGAAGATGTGCTATTCATTCTCCTGGAGAAGCTTGTCACACTGGCTTTCCTGCTAGGAAGTCAGGTGTTCTCATTGTTAGAGGAGTTCAAGTCCTCACTGTCACTGAAGATGGCTGCAGTACTTTATTGGGAAATCTGGTCCTTACCAAAGGTACTTCTTCATGGCCTCAGTGCAGCTCACTCAGCCTGTTGGCACAGATTCCTCAATCCACTCTTCAGACTTTGTATTTTCCACCGCTGGTCTTTGGGCCCTCCCAGTGAAAAACCTTGATAGTCTTCTATGTGACATTGTCGTGAGCTGTAGGTTTTCAGCAGGACTTATCAAAGATATTTCTGTGGAATCCAGGCCCTTAGTTGGATTTCTTGTGTCTCCAGTGTGTGGATAGATTACTTGCACTAGTCTTCATTTGACTTTCAGTATGAATATTATTAAATTGTCCTAGTTTGCATTCTGTATTTTATTCTATGAAGTCTATTCCCTTGTAAACATTGACTGCAACACTATCCCAACAGGATGGCTGCCGATGGCTCATCAAATGTGCTGAAGCCCTCAACAGAAAAGACAACTAAGACCACCAATCCCGTAGAGGTTACTTTTTCCATGTACACCATCATGGTCTTCACATTGTTCTATCATTTGAGATGCATCTCTGCTACCAAGGTCCTGCAATGTGTTCAAGGACTATCTAAGCAAAAGTAAATAAACATTCATCAGGAGATACTGAATAAACTGCACTAATTCCTCTCTCATGGGCAAACTATGAAAATGACTTTTGTCCCACTTTGACCCCATTACTACTACTTTGCAATGCATAACACCTTCTGGCAATGTTGCAAATCTACCTGGTACCACAATGCCAGGAAGACACTGAAAGAAAAACATGATGAAAAAGGGGGTAACACAAGAAGCTCATTCATAATCAAATTTGTGTTGGAATAAAGGATTTGACATTGAACGTGTCATCATTATTGATCTTTATACTAGCTGAGTCCTTCAGATGTGTGCCCAGGAAACATGCTCCTGTTATCCACCTGAATATTGAAGATCACATGTTTCCCAACCAAACATCAACACCCTGATCGTTATGTGAAACTTGCATGAGTTTCTGTGTAGAGTATTCTCAGCATCTCTATTCCTCTTCAAAGTAATGCTGAAAAACTTGTAGACTAGGGTATGAGTGTAAAATCAATGACAAACTGAATGCCCAATGAAACCACTGAGTGACACTGGAAAACTTCCTGGATGATGACAAGATTGCTAGGGAACCAGTCCTGTCCCAAGTCGAACATCTCCTAGTGGGTATCTGCCAATTGTCTTATGCTTCCCGTTCACCAGTTGAGGATGAAACAAACAGAAATCTAGACAGAATTGGTTCTTCAATGCTCATTCACTAGGCATTCATTTGCCTTTGCTTAAGCCAAGTGTCCCCTCACAGTGGGGAACAGGCCTAAGAATCCATCCTATGTAATGTGAGCACCTTCAAATCAAGGAAGATGTGAATGCTGAGGGACACCTGCAGCATTTATCCATGCACACGAAAGTGGAAGAAACACATTATTTGACTCATCCCAAGTGAACACTACCTGGATGTTTGCAAGGATCTACCTGTGAGGCTCACAAATCATTCTAACATTAGAAGCCCAGGAAAACACATGTTGGGGAATACTGATTTAGTCAACATCTCCTTGAGCCAGCACAGATGAGACTCCAGGGGTCACTGCATTTGTCTGCAGAACACACTTGCTTCATTACTTTCAAAACTGAAAGGAAAAGCCAGGAAAGAGAATCATTCCTCCCTTGAACAGAAACCTATACAAGTTTCACGGACACTATCTGTAGATATGGAAATCTCTATATTCACAAGACTCACTGACTCTCAGTCTATTGTGGGAAGTATAAAAACCACATAGTTGGCCAGTCAGTCTCCTTTAATATTGGATGCTTAGCTGTAGCCATGAAAAGAGTAACTTCTTTTACCTTCTTTGCCACACATTTTAAACCAGAGGGAAGATGGAAGTAAAAGCACCCTTCTGCAATGTACATCTGAAAATAAGACTGTGTTCCATGGCTGAAGGTAGCCACATCTTACATGACCTCATTATAATGACAGGTCCTTCTCAGGGTACTCAGAGAAAAAACATGGCTACTCCAGTTTACTTAGAGACTTCCTTTTCAATTCACTGAAAAGGAATCTGGCCCTCTGAACCTGGATGTGCCATATTAAGACTTTCATTAGACTTTGCAATAAGCCTTACCTCCACAAGCTTTTATTCACTGGTGCATGTACCTGATGAGAAGAGTAGCAACACCATGCTAAAGCCAGGTCACTCAGTTTACAGTTTCCTCTGCAAGGACTCCTGACCTTTCTATTAACCATCACCACTGGCATGAAATGCTTTCACTCCACATGTGTATTAAAATCAATCTGAGAAAATGTCTATCATTCCAAAAGCCTAAACCTCATCAACTGCTCACTTGCAAAGGTTCCTGTACTTCTTGTTCAGAAGGCTGTTCTTTCACCACAATGTCACTGGACCAGGAAACAAGCCATTCCAGGACACACAGTCCTTCACAGTTCATTTCCCTGAACAATAAACCAAGGGTAAATCCACAGTCTTTGTTTCTTGAGAATCTGAATAAAAGTAAGGCCACAACAACACAGACTATAGACCAGAGACATTGGCTGTGAGGTGCTATGACAGAGGCCCCAAATGCACTGATCTTGTTCCTGGTGATATTCAAATGGAGGGCCTCTCACACATTAGTGGGAGTTCAGGACCCAGAATAGATTCCACAAAATTTGTACTTTACTGGTCCCAGCATCTGTATCTACTCTTGCAATATCCACATCATGGTATCATTCAGTGTCCATCACACATAAAATGTTCTTCCTATGTGCCCATTGACTAGCTGTCCAAAATGAAATTGACAGTTTTCTGGAGATTATAGCCAAACCATTCCAAATCCCCTATTTTGTGGACATACTCTATGACAGTGATGATGAACATTTTAGAGTTTTCAATGATAAAAGCCTGTTTTTCCATGCATGTGATAGCTTCACCACTAGTACCCTATGAAAACGATCTATTGTCATACTTATCCCACTGTGAGTACTATGAAATGTAGTAAATCATTGAGGAGAGATGCAAAAGTACGTGATGATACCTCACAATATCAAGAAGGCACTGAACACCACACTTGCAACATCAAAGGAGAAATAGTAAAGGTTCACCATCAATAGTCAAATCTACATGGAAAAAAGATTTGATGTTGAATATGGTATCAAGTCTGAACCTTTCCAAAGTACAGAACTTAGGGTATGTATTCCAAGGGAACATGAAAACACTTATGTATACATGCCTGAATTTCAACTGAATATATAAGATTACATCATACACAATGAGATACCACCACTCTGAGTTTTATCTGACATTTTAAAGAAGAACCTGCCATTGTCAGTGCCCATAAATACCATGCATGACCCAGTAAACATACCTGGATGCTACAATAAGTGTCAGGAAAACAGTAGTCACCAGAATCCAAACTCTCCTAAGTGGACACGTGCAGAATGTGGTACACTTAATGCTTGCTTAAACACAAACATCTGAAAAGAATCATGCCTTCAGTGCTTGCCAGTCTGACATCAACTTGACTCTGCTCATTCCAAGTGTGCTTTCACAGCCATTAGCCTGGCAGGTGATTTCTTCCCTTCTGGCATGAGAATTAGAAGTCAAGCCAGAAGCCCAGAAGCCTGAGGGACAATATTATTACTTACCCATGCCAGTGGTTGTGATGGTACCTGGTTAGTGGCCTGATTACAAATTGTGCTTACCTGGATGTGTGCAGGGATCCAAATGCATAATTTTGTGGCTCACTGACATCAAGAACTCTGTGAAAAAACACATCAGAGAATACTTAGTTCATGCCTCCTTCTACCAGTATGTATGAGAATTACTGAAGTGACAGTATTTGTTTGCAGAGGCCATGTGTTTTATAGCTCATGTCTCTGTCGAAATCTTAGGATAAAGACTGGTAAGAGAAGTCTCTCTCCCACGAATAGCAATCTTCAAAAGTTCCAGGAGTCAAAATCTGGAGTGGTACAATATTGCATATTAACAACACTTCTACCAATCTATCAAGGACGATGAGCACAAAAAGCACAGTATGGGCCAACTGTCTTACATGAAAATAGAATGCTAACTAGAAGCCTTTGAGAGAGACTCCAGGTTTCATATATTAGCACATACTTCCAACAGCAGAAAAAGAGCAGGTTTCTCAGGTTTCTAACATATCTCTCAAAAGAAGCAGGCGTTCCCGAGCAGAAGGTGGCAACATTTCACAAGACTTGATCATCACGCAGCCCCTTAGAAGGATACCAGGCAAGGACATACAATAACAACAGGTGAGACAGAGGCTACTTTTCAGTCTTAATAAGGAATACCATGGCCTGTGAACCATGGTATGTGATGTTAGGTTTTACCTGAACATCTGCAATCTCACCAAAAAACACTTGTTCATCACTGCAGATACCTGAAAGAAACACTAGCAGCATCACGATAAAATCATAAAGCTCAGGATACACTTTGCTCTGCAAGAACACCTGGCTTTCGATCTGTCATTAGCACTTCCTCATAACATTTTCACTCAGCCTCATAACCAGAACAAATGATGAGGCCTCTATGACCCTGAGACAATAATCCTCCTCAACTACTGTAAAGATTTCTTTGCTTCCTCCTAGGAATCCTGTCTACCACAATATCAGTGGACCAGAGATCAAGTAATACCTGGACACTTGGCACTTTGGCATTCATTTTCCTGTACTGTACAGTACAGGTGAACTCCTGGGTATGGGACTGGTTCAGTTCCACATCCATTAAATTTCTAGACCTGGATGCTGGATTGATTGACCAGAAAACCTTCCTATCCACAAGGATAAATTCCTAAGTGAACACCTGTAAACACTCCAGTGCTTATTGTTTCATAGTCAGAGATGCAACAAGCCTAAAATTCTGGATGGAATCACTCCTTTAGTACTCACCAGTTCAACACTCATTTCCTCTCACTATATCAAGTGTACACTTAGCCAGTAGCACAGTGGAATTCTCCATCCTTTCTGACCTGAACATCCTAAAAGCAAGGAGAGAGCCAGGAATGCTGTGAGCCAACTTTATCACTTACCAGTGTACACTGAGGCACTAGGAGATAGTCAGTGACCTGGGATCAAGCTCACACTTGCCTAGATGTCTGTGAAAGTTCCACCTGGGTATGTTGTACTCAGTGCAACATCCCAGAAACCTTGTGAAAAATATACCAGGAGTACTGATTTAGCCCATGTCTGTTTGCACCAGCACATGAGAGCGGCAAAGGTGATTGTGTATCTTTTAAGAGAGGTTTTCCTTCATAACCTGGGTCCCTGAAGAACTCCTTGGAGCAAAGCTTTTTAAGTGAGTTACTTCTCCCTTCAATGGCAACTGGCAGAACTTCTAAGATTCAATCCCTACATTGGTGAAAGTCTAGTTATTAAAAGAATCCATGCCATTCTATCTATGATGGTTAGCAGGAAAACTGCATTATGGCTCGACCAGACTACATGAAAATTGGATACTTACCCATAGCTATTGGGAAGATTCTCTTGTTTTTATTTCATTAGCACATATGTCCAACAGCAGAGACAAGAGACAAGTGTCAAACTGACATCCTCCAATGTACATCCAACAAATAAAGTGTCATGTGGCTGAAAGTGGCAACATTTCACAAGAACTAATCACTACCCATCCATTTCCAGGATACCTGGGGTTGAAACATGACAAAACCAGGGTAGTCAGAGGCTCCTTTCAGGCACATCAAAGAATATCAGGAGCCATGAATCAACTATATCCACGTTAGGATTTACGTGACAATATCCAATCCCTCCTCAACAAACTTTCCTTCATCACCCCATATACTTGAATGGAAGTCCAATGACACCGTGGAAAAACCATGTGATTCAGCATTTACTTTGCAACAGCACCTGGACTTTCAATTGGTGAACGCATCTGACATAAATAACTTTAACTTCACTTGGATACAAGAACCATTCTGAGGGGAGCAAGTAACATACTGAGACACTAATCCTCACACAGTGTCAGTCAAGTTCAAAGATTCCTGTGTTTTCTGCTTGGAATAGTAGTGTGTCACAATATCTCCAGATTAGGGAACAACAATCCCACTACACAACCCCTAAAATTCATTTTTGTGCATCACATGCAGCACGAAAAATCATGGTCACTGGAAGGATCCATTCCTCTTTCAGTGCATCTCTGGGCACTTGCAACAAAAGCACAATCACAACAAACCACAGAGACCCCATCATCAGTTACTGAGGTCCACGGAGAAACTTGTTTAATTTTTCAATGGAGCCCTGCAGCTTCACTTACCTAAATGTGGGTGCTCTTCAGCAGGATGGCCTTTTCTGTCTTCCCACGAGTTCTGGAATCCTCATTGCAAAGAGTTCTCCAGGTATCCTAACCTTTCCTGGTCTCCTTTTTCTTGAACTCTTGCAAAATGCTCTGTCATCCCACTAGTTAATATCCATCCCCTATTCTTGGTTTCTCCTCCAGGGCACAGACTAGCTATGTAACAGTACATGAATACACCTAAGGAGATAAATGCCAAACTGCTCCAATCCCTAACTCAGGGATCCACTCTATGTCAGTGACCTGGTACCTTGCTTGATTCCCTCATGGACTACAGTGAAATTCACAATAGCTGCCTGGAGGGATGCAGAATGACTCATAGCTCGTTGAAAAAACAACAAGCCACTGAGCACCACACTTGGTAATTAAATGGAGAAGTATCACAATGTCACCACCAATAGTCGAATCTTTACCTGAAAACAAGGTTCTGAATTTGAACATGGGACCAGCTCGGATCCCTACCTTAGCCAAGAAATTCAAAGGATGTGCGTGTAGGAAATATAACATCTTATGCTCACTCCACTGAAATCTACCTGGATGCAGGTTACATGGTTTCCAATTAGGTACAATGATTATGATTCTTACCTCAGGTTTGCATCAGGCTCACACCATATTTTTGTAGGCTTCACTGACCTCTTTTGAAGGAAATCAGGAGAAAACATGGAGAAGATATCAATGTAGAGCTGATGAGAAATTTTGTACTCGAGAAACCCTCTGGGTGACACAGGAAATCTACTCAGATTGTGGGATCATTTCCAAAGAAATAGGCTGGTCCCTGAAGTCCAACATCTCCTAATTGAGTGACTGCAAACTCTTATACCTACTGCTCCTTAGGCAGTCCCAAAACAAACACAGAGACCCAGACAAAATCATGCATTCTGTACTCAAATGTTGGGCATTCATTTAACACCAGCCATTGAAAGTGACCCTTTAAAACAATAAGTATGCCTGAGAACTCCAGTCTTTTTGATCTGAGTACCTGCTTTCAAAAAATAAATTTGAAAGGCCAAGGGACCCTTTTGTCATATAGGCAAGTGGGTGTTGGTGAACCTCATTGGTGGCCCGGACCTAAGCCTACACTTAGTTAGATGTCTGTGGGTATCTCCCTGAGTATTTTGCAGTTTCCTCTGAAAACAGGAGCACTGTGAAAACAACATCAAATAATGATTTAGTCGATGTGTTCTTGCTACAGCATTTGTGACAAATGCAGAGGTCACTGTCTTGATTTGTTTTGAATAATTCACTTCCTTGATAACCTTGGTCCTTAGACAGATCCAAGGACAAAGTCTGCTAAGAGCATTCTTTCTCCCCTGAAAGGAAACCTGCACAAATTCTGAGGGGCAATTTCACGGGTGGTGGATATTTGAATATAAAAAAAAATGCCTGCTTCTCTATTACTTTTGATCTGTAAAACACATCATCGAACAGTCATTTTATATGAAAATGGAATTCTTTGTTTTAGTCACTGTAAGTAATCAGTTTTTAACCTTTGTTGGCACACATGTTAATCAGTGATGAAAAGAGAATAGTACCCTAGTGACCTCCACCAATGATTACCAGAAAAACGTCCCATGACTGAAGCTGACAATATTTCAATAGACCTGATCCTCGTGAGTACGCTAAATTTTCTGCTTAGCAGGATATCTGGTGATGAATCATGGCAACATCAGGTTAGACAGAGTCAAATGTTGGACCTCAGCCGGGCGTGGTGGCTCACGCCTGTAATCACAGCACTTGGGAGGCTGAGACAGGCGGATCGTTGTGAGTTCGAGACCAGCCTGGGCTACAAAGTGAGCTCAAGGCCAGCCTGAATGGCATAGTGAAACCCTGTCTCAAAAACACCAGGGCCGGGGATCTAGCTCAGCAGTCTAAGCACCTGCCTGGCAAGAGCAAGGTCATGAGTTCAATCCCCGGTGCTGCAAAAAAAAAAAAAAAATGTTGGACCTTGCTAAGTCATATAAGGCCCTGCAAAATGGGCCATGTCCATGTTAGGGTTTATGGAATGATCTGTAATCTTCTCCACAAACTGGTCTTCACTGCTAAATATATTTTAGAAAAGGTGAATAATAACATGGTAATGCTACGTGAATCAGCATACACTTTCCTCATGTATCTCTGAGCATTTCATTGGCTGTCACCACTGCCACAAAAGACTTTCATTTCACTCAATATCAGAACCAATCCAAAAGATAACTCCTCTCAGGGCATTAATTTAATCCTCATCAGCTGGTCATCTGCAATGTATCCTGTGCTTCATGCATGAAATGTTGCTCTACCACAATATGAATGAACCATGGAACAAGCAATTTCCAGATGCCTGGGCCCCTTAAAATTCATTTTCATGCATAAAACATGATGGGGAAACTCATGGTCACTGGATTGGAAAAGTGCTTGTTTATCATTGAGCTGGGCAATGTAACCCAAACTACAGCAATAAGCCACAGACATGCCACCAATCCTTTCCAAATTTGATGGAGACTCCATGTCCTATTCTTCCATGAAGACCTATATCTGGAACCTGGTAATGTTCAGTGGGATGACCTCTTATGACTCACCCTAAGTTTTAGACACATCATCATAAAAGAAGTCCAAAAGAACCTAGGATTTACTGACTCCCTTTTCCATGTCTACTTGTTAAACCTCTCCCTCAGTCTATCATTGAGGGTCCATTGATGCTACCAGTATTCTCTTACATGCTTATAGACTTGCCATAATCAGTAAATGAGCACTCTTCAAAAGATGTCTCCAAACTACCACAATTTCCACATTAAGGACCCACCATATGATACTGACCTTCTGTCCTACTTATTTCTCTGCTAGGACTAGTATAGGATGCATGAGCTGTGCAGGAAAGGAGGCATGAGAATCTCATATTGTCTCATTACAATGTGCAGGTACTAACAACCACACTTGAAAAATACAGGGGGTTCACCAGCAATATTCAAATGTAGGCAAGAAACAAAGGTTCTGAGTTGGAATGTGGCCTCAGCTCTGAACTTTACACTAGCAAAGACCTTGAATGGATTGTGTCCGGGACACATGAAAATGTCTTATAAACACACTCCTGACATTTACCTGAGTGAGGAAGATCACATGGCCCCAAGGATGTACCAGCATCCTGATCCTTACCTAACATTTGTATGGGTTTCTAAGCACAAACTTTCTTGCATCTCTATACCCTCTTGAAGGCATCAGGGAGAAAACATGGAGAAGATGGCATCAGTGTAGCCTTGATGAGCACTTTGATGCCCATGGAAACCACAGATTGACAAGGAAAACCTACTTTGATGCTGGGATGATTAACAGGGAAGCAGTCCTGTCACTAGTGTTGAATAATCAATTAGTGGACACCTACAAATACTCCTATGTTTACTGTTCCACTGGCAGTGTCACAAGCAGGAAAGCATGGAAATAGTACTCTTTCATAGCTCACCTGTTCAATATCCATTTAGCCATGCCATGTGTCCACTCACAGTCAGAGGCACAGCCAAAGAATGTATCCTTTCTCACCTGAGGACCTTGAAATCAAAAGAGTGGGAATATCAAGGGACACATTGGCCAGGTTTTCCAACATCTTATGAAGGATTGCTTACTCTTATTTTTAAATAAAATACTTTTTCAAATGACCTTGAAATTCAGTATTAGTCAGTTGTATTTAAGCAAAAAGCATATGTTCCAAATGCTACTTATTTAGTTTTCAAGAATATATTTTCTAACTATTTTTTCAAAAATTATTTTCCCATGATAACATCAGATGCATATTTGGCCCTCCAGTCCTCAAGGTCCACTAAGATCTTACAGCAGGAAAAGCTCTGCTTCCCATCCAGTATACTTCATATTCTTAGTTTCCCAGATTTTAGTTTCTGTTCCAGAT
>RJWT010024869.1:0-16326 GCA_004365215.1 Cuniculus paca | reverse complement strand
ACAAGAATGATGAAATAAGTATGTCTGAAGTGAAGGGGAGTAAACTGAGAGAGATTAATGGCATTGTGTCTTTTACAATAATAAATTTTTAAATTTTTTATCTTATTTGTACACATATACAATTTATGTAGTTTACAGTAGTCTTGAGGAATGGTTATACACACATATAACAGCATGTTTCTTCCTCTTTTTTTTAATCCTCTTCCCCCTTCCTCCTCTTCCTCTTCTCCTCCCTCCTCCTCCAGTTCCCCATCCCATTTTTCATTCCTGTTGATTTCAGTTGTCTTAGCTTATGTTATGCCCTATAATTTTTACATTAATTGGAATTACTAGGTTCCTGTGCATTATATACCTTTATTCTTATTTCTCTTCCCCCCACTTTCCCTTCTCTCTTATTCCTTTGGACCACTCCCTTATTGCAAGAAATCCATCCTGTTGTACCTTTCTATCCATCCTTTGTCATTTTCTTTGTTTGTGATTAGTCTCAGTCAAACGAGAGACACCATACCACACTTAAGCTTGTGTGTCTGGTTTCTTTCACGCAACATTGTATTTTCCAGGTTAATCCATTTTCCTACAACTGTCTCAAATGAATCATTCTTTATAGCCAAGTAGTGTTCCATTATATATGGATATCACATTTTCTTTATCCAGTCATCTGTTGGTGTGTATATAGGTTGCTTCCTGGATTTAGCATGTAATAAATTTTTTAATTTTAAATATTCACTGTATTTTTCAGTCCCACATCACATATAGTATAATGTTCAACTCAGACTAAACATATCTATCTGCTCATTTATCTTTTCTTTATGCTGAAAACATTTAAAGAAAACTTCTTCTAGAACTTTGAAAGGTCCAGTATCTTACCATTATCTGTAGTCACTTGACAGTGCAATAGTAGACTAGAACTTTTTGCTCTGTGTAACTGTAACTTAGTATCCATTGATAAGTTTCTCCATCCTTTTTTCGAACACTTCCAGCAAGTAACTCTTGCCTCCAGTAGTCACCAAACTAGTCTCAAATTTTATAAGATCAATGTATTTAGATTGTATATATGAGTGAGATCATGTGATATTTTTCTTTCTGTGCCTGTATTAGTTCATTTAGCATAATGATTTCTAGATTCATTCTTGTTGTCATAAATGACAAAATTTCATTCTTTTTTTTTTTTCTTGCAGCACCGGGGATTGAACTCACAACCTAGTGCTTGCCAGGCAGGCACTTAGGCCGCTGAGCTAGATCCCCGACAATTTCATTCCTTTTTTAACATTTGAATGCTATGTACTATATTTTCTTTAGCCATTTATTTGATCATAGACCCCTAGGTTTTTACAGTTCATGGGAGCAGTGTTGCAATAAACATGGGAGTGCAGTTGTCTCTTAGATTTACTGATTTCATTTGCTTCCGATGTGTGTCCAGGAGTGGTATTGCTGACTCATACGACAGTTCTTTTCTTTATATTTTGAGTTTTCTCCATACTGTTTTCCATAATAGCTGTGCTAGCTTGCCTTCCTACTAATGATAAGAAGAGGTTTCCCCATTTTCCTCACCCTCACCAAAACATACATTTAGTCTCCTTGATAGTAACCATTCTCACTGAGAAGTGATATCGCATGGTGGTGTTGATTTGCATTTCCCTGGTGATTAGAGGTGTTGAGCATTTTTTTCATATACCTGATTTTTATACCATCACTTGTGAAATGTCTATTTGGATTTATTTTTAAATCAGGTTGTTTGGTTTTCTGATAGTTTTTTCGTTGTTGTTGTTGTTGTTGTTTTTTTACTTCTTTACGTATTGGGATATCAATCCTTTGTCTGGTATACAGTTTGCACATATTTTTGTCCATGCTTCCCACTGAGTTTTCACTCTGCAATTGTTTCCTTTGCTGAACAGAAGCTTTTTAATTCTATATAATTCTGTTTACTTTTGATTTCTGTGCTTATGGGATCTTGCACATTTCCACATCCTGAAGCATTTTCCTTATATTTTCTTCCAACACTTTTTAAATTTCAAGTCTTATATTTAAGCTTTAAAGCATTTTGATTTTATTTTTGTAGCAAGTGAAAGATAAGGATATAGTTTTACGTGAACATGCAATCATCCCAGGTCTATTTAAGGGAAAGTCTGTCCTTCCTCCAATGTTTGTTCTTAATATCATTATCAGATCATTTGTTTGTGGAAATGTGAGTTTATTTGTATGCACTATATTCTGCTCCATTGATTTATGTGTCTTATGTATGGCAATACCTTGCTATTTTGATTACTATAGCTTTGTAGTATGTTATGAAGTTAAGTAGTATGTTTCCTGCTTTACTCTTTTTGCTCAAGATTTCTTTAGCTATTCAGAGTTTTCATAGTTCTATACACATTTTAAGACTTCTTTGTGCTAGTTCTGTGAAGTGTTACTGGTATTCTGAGCGATTGCATCAAATCTGTCGATCTCTTTTGGTAATATGGACAATTTAACAATATTATGCCTTCCAATCCATGATTATGGAATGTCTTTCCAAATTTTTTCTACTTTCTTCAATTTCTTTCATCAGTGTTTTATAACTTTCATTGTAGATTTCTTTTAGCTCTTTGATTAAATTTGTTTCTAAGTGTGTATTTTTAGATAGCTATTACAAATGAGATTACTTTGCAGATTATTATTTCATATAATTCATTATTTGCACATAGCAATTCTACTTATTTTGTATGCTGATTTTGTATCCCGCCACATTGCTAAATTTATTAGTTCTTCTAGTGCTTTATTGTGTATTCAGGTATTGTGTGTGGCACAATACCTTTAATAATTACTTTGTTTTGATCTGTACTTTGCTTATTTTGAAAAATTTTAGTTAAGACAAAATTTGTTGCTGCATGCACTATTTTTCCCCAAGAAAGATGTGGTTAATAATTATAATTAAACCAGGATAATGGGAGGAAAATATTCTCTTTGTTTTTAAATTTTTCATAACTTTGGGCTCATGCATTTCTTTTTTATTAAAGAAAATATACTGTCATAAAATTATTGGCAGCTATAAAGCTCTGTAATTATTAATAAAGGTAAATAATTTACCCAACTGTTTCATTAAGTTGCTACATTTAGTTTACATATAAGGCATTGAATAAACACATTAATATATTTTAAGAGGATGATAAATGTAACAAGAAAGTCCTTAAATTTACTTAATTTGGTGTTTTTTCCTGCTTTACTATAGTATCTCTTAGTTGATCAATCCAAAAATTAATCATTAATAAATAAAAGTTAAAAGGTCAGCTTGCCTCGGAAAAAAAACCGAGGGATGATATCTTGATACTGGAAAGGGCTTGTAACAGTAATCATATTCAAAAATCAAAGAAGAAATAACATTTTGGTGAAATAAAATTTGTTTTAGCTTACCAAAAACCTCAGGGTAAGTCCTTATTTCTGTATTTTTGCAAACAATCTAAACCAAGTAGAATTCAAAATTATTGCCCCAGTAATTAAAATGTTTCAAGACACCAAAGAGGAGATATAGTGTTTCCATAAGATTTTATGGGCGAGCAGCTGATCTTTTCCAATGATTCATTATAAAAATATGTTCAATTTTTCATGGTAAGAAAATGCTATTAAAAGAAAAGATATCAACTGCTCAGTTTTACATTTTTAAAAAATGAAGGCACTTAATTGACTAAAGAATAACAGTATGTATAACCTTTTTAAAAATTGTCAAAGCTTTGTCTTTGATGTTTGTCTAATATTTTTATTGATTGGTCAAAAATAATACCATAGGTTTACATGGTACTTTTCTTCAAAGAAACCAGGAAACTTATCTTTTAAAATTGTCAATTTCTTCTTAATTTCTGTATGCATAAGGGTGAAGGAAGAGGCTTACTCTTGCTATTAAACAGAGTCAGCAGATGTCTAAAGAAAGAAAAATACTACCTGTAACCTATGGTCTCAGATCGCTATATTCTCCCTTCTTCCCAGATGCACATCATGACAAAGGATGGCCTTTCCTGCCCAGTTCAGTATCTCTTACCAGGCATGATGAAATATTAAATCTCATCACAAATTACTACTGCCATGAAATATTTTAACCTGTAACTTTGCAGACCATGAAATCCAAAGAACTTCTTAGCTGGGAACAAAATATGTCAAGACAGAGCCATTCTTTCATTCAATCCTTTCCACCTACTGAGCTAACGTCTACTAAGTCCTTCTTATGAATAAGAATCCACCTGAGAAAATTGGTATTAATTAATTCCACATAATTATTTACCCAAAATAGTGAAAAGTACTCTGAAATGGAAATAGTGGGTGCTATAAAAGTATAAAACGGATAATAAATCTAACTATAGAGATGGAAATAGCTTTCTTAAAGCAATAGCATTGATCTGGACTCTGAAATTGCAGCAAAAAATTAACTAGGCTAAAACAAGAGGAAGAGCACTCCAGGAAGACACTACAGTTGCTCTATGATTCTCATATGAAAATATGAATTATTAATTGTATTAATTATTGTTGCATTGAGAACTAAGAATATAATACTTTTATAGATTAGACCACTTGGGGAGTTGAGTCCAATCTCTTCCCCCACTGCAATAACCTATACCCATCACCATGGCACCCTTGAATAAAGTCTGCCTTATCATTTTAAAAAAAGATAAGCTGTATGAAAGTGCTTTGTTAATGAAGAAACTGCACAAAGGTTAGTAATTATTTGCCCTGCTATTGCTGTTGTTGTCTACATTGATAGACTATCAGGGTTTTATTTTTATCTTACTATTGCCGGCGAACAGTATGCATTCTTCTTTACCATTTGGCTATATAATCAGCAAATACTGTAGTTATTTAGAAAGTTACAACTTTCAGATTAGTTATATCTATCAAAATCCAGTCCTAATACAAGTTTTAACACCACACCTAATTCAATATCTATCTCCATAATGCTATTCTTTTCACTTATCCTCTTACTCCTATTAGCTCAGTTCAAATCTGTGGATGGAGAAGGTATGTCGCTCTGGTAAACGTTTTCCCTGTTTGACCTGGAGTGGCATGTCTAAGGTTATGGGAATAGGAGAGAGTTGCAAAAGGCAGGCATTTATTAAAAAAAAAATGTTAAACTTTTGCTTGTCTAATGCTACAGCAATCAATCCTTACTTGTAGTAAATGTTGAGTACAGGCTTTTTTATTTTCTTAGAGACTATTGGAAGCTTTTCTAGATTTTCTGAATTTCCCTCTGGATTTCTACATGGAGTTTTTCTGTTATTATGGTGGTCTTGCCTGCTAAATTCTCATAACTCCTCTCTACTCTACATCCTCTCTTCATTCCACCTTATTTCTTCGCACTCCAGAAACAACCTCCTTTGACAGAGGTCTACCAATATGTCTCAAGTGGCAATTTTTCACTGGATTTACTTGACCCATGGAAGTTTGTATCCATTGTGCTGATAGTAAAGTCAACTGCTTTAATCCTCCTACTATATTATACACTTGCGCTTACTTCAGACTAAAATTTCCCTAGGTGCTGTAACATTCTTTAGGTTAATCCATAGCCCAAAATGCTCTAAAGTTCAGCAAGGGTAGTACAAAACAAAACCAAACTTTTATAGCTCAATAAGTATTCACCTTGAGGATAAAAAGTCTAGTCTCTATAAAACAACAACAAAACAACATCATCAACAAGAATTCTCTCTTTAGAAAGTTCTTCATTTTGTTTTAAGGAAGGGAAGAATATGACATAGGAAATGTTTTTTTTCCTCAAATTTTCTGTGTTATATAGAACTGAACATAACATACTGTGTTAAAGTAGTGAACACAAAACCATATATATTTAACTATATAACACAAAGAAATATCTCTAAAATATGATCCATCAAACTCATCCATCATCCATCAAGCTCAAATAGTCACATCAACTGAAATCAACTAAAGGTTGGTAGAGAGGTATAGGGCCCCTCCCCTTCCTCTGACTTGGAGCAATTTGAAATTGATCTCCAGTCACTGAGACTGCATCACCTCCTAAATTCTCTTGCAGTCCAGTCCTCTTTCATTCTACTTCATCCACGGAAATGGAGCCCAAGAGTGCTATCAACTTCCTGCATGCTAACCTCCATCTCACAGTCTATGTCCCAAGACACTAAATCTATGAAGATCATGAATACATAAACAATATCCATTATCTGTAGTTCTATGAAGCAGTCCTAAAGACTCTATTTAATGGAAAAAAAGAAAAATATTTTTGTAGAGTTGGAAAGGAACAAATAAACATTATTGCCAGACAACATAACTTGCACAAAATATTCTAAGCAAACTACAAATAAATTATCAGAATCAATAAAAAATTTTAGCAAGATTTCCATAAGCTATCATTGTACTACCTAGCAAAAGTTTTTAATTTTTAAAATGACATCATTTATTATAGCATAAAAATGATACCTATGAATAAATTAACCAATTTTTTTAGTATATTCTCCTCTCCTCTCCTATCCCCTCCTCACTCCATCTCTTAATCACCTTCCTATTTGCCAAAGATCTATCTGTCTATTTCCCATTGTCTATCATTTATTTTGTTCTTTGATTTATTTATACTTTGGATTTCTCATATAAGACAAACTGTACAGTTTTTGAAGCTTATAAGTCTCATTTATTTCTCTTAACATTATGGATTTAAGGCATATTGACTTCCCACAATAACTCAATTTATCCTTCTACATGAAAGACTAATACTTCGCTGTGTACAAATATCACATTTTCTTTATTCATTCCTGTTGGTGTATATATAGGCTACTTTCACAACTTAGCTATTGAGAATTGTGCTGCTGTTGACATAGTTATGCATGTAACAGTGTAATATGATGTCTTGAACTCTTTGGAGTAGATATCTAGAAATGGAATAGGTGGAAGATACCTAGAAATGGAATTTCTATTTTAAGTTTTTAAGAAATATCCATACTGATTTCCATAGTGGTTGTATTAGCTTACATTCACAATGTAAAACAGTATAAAAGGGTTACTTTTTTCCTATGGCCTCACCAGTATTTGTTTTTATTTGATTTCTTAATGATTGCCATTGTTTCTGGAGTAAGATGGAATCTCAGTATTATTTTAATTTGTATTTCTCTAATATCCACAGATGTCCTGTATTTATTAGGCATTTGTATTTCTTATTCTGAGAAGTATCTGTTCATTTCAGTTGCCCATTTTTTTGGCTGGGTCATTTATTCTGGAAGGATCTAATTACTTTTAGTTCTTTGTATATTTTATGTATTAACCCTCTGTCTAAGGTGTAGCTGGTAATTTTTTTCCCTTTCTATGGGTTGTCTTTTTATTCTGCTAATTATTTCCTTTGCTATGGAGTATTTTAATTTGATATAAAACCATTGATTACTCTGTTACTTCTTTTGCAATTTGGGTTCTGTTCAGAAAGTTTTTGCCTATACTATGACTTCAACAGTTTTACTTACTTTATCTTCCAGCAGATAATGTGTTTCTGTTTTAATATTTAGATATTTGAACCATTTTGATTTTAGTTTAGTACATGGTGAGGGACATGGGTCTAGCTTTAATCTTTAATCTTCTGCATATAGATAGCCTGTTTTCCCAGCATCATTTCCGAGAGGCTATCTTTCTTCCAGTATATGTTTTTGGGCCCTTCGCAAAGATCAGGCCAGTGACTGAATGTGGCTGAGGCTTTGTCTGCATTCTCCATTCTATGACATTGTTCTACATTTCTATTTTTGTGCCAGTGCCATGCTGTTTTTTATCATTGTAGTTGGGTAATATAACTTGAAATCTAGAATTGTGATATCTCCTGCTTTGCTTTTGTTACCTAGCATTGCTTTTGTTATTTCCTCAAAATGATATATGGATTTAATCCAATCCCAATAAAAATCCCAACAAGCTTCCTCACAGAACTAAAGAAAGCAATCCTAAAATGCAGAACGAGAAGAGATCCAAAAATAGCAAAATCTAATCAATTGTTATCAAGACATTCTCATAGAAAACAATGAAATATTTTGTATGTAGGCTTTAACCACCAGTGGTACATGAGTGGTCTGGTAGGAATGTACCACCTTAAAATCAGAGCTGCTCGGCAGCAAGACATATAAACTATGACCTTATGGTCAACATGTTTAAAGAAGACCAAGATAAACAAAGGAGAAGCCATGGTTATAGATTGTAAAACTCAATATTTTACAAAGATATCAATTCTTCTCAAATTAATTTTTAGATTCAACATAATCCAAATTTTACTATTCAGTAATTTCTATCATAAAGTTATAAAATAACCCATTCTCTAGGTCAGTGTTATGCAACAGGAATTATTTATTTTTCTCTCATAGATCTATGGTTTGCTGTTTGATCTAGGAGGTGCTCAACTAGAAAGCCTCAAGTTACTTGTGGTTTATGTCACCATTCTTCAGAACTGATATATTTCCAATTTTTCACTGCTAGTGTTTTTCACTTTCAAAAGTATGTTTATCTGTATGGGTATATATTTTCATTCTGGATTGTTGTGGTAGCATATTTTCAAATAAACATATTAGAAGAAAAAAGTTTGCCTTCTAAGAGTACTCATTCTTCCTCTCAGTGCAGGGAAGGGTGAAAGAGAGCATGCACTCAGTATAGACTCTCTGCTGTGGTATCTGTTTCATGCAGAGTTTCATAAAATTACTGATATCCTGAATAATTACCTCCAGTTCTAAATTATTGCTACACTTAAAGCTTGAATCTTTAAACTCATCCAAACATACTTTTCTTTCCTGAATATGACTCATATTTGTTAGAATAGCTAAAGCTGATGATAAAAGAAATGTAAGAATTAAATGGCACTAGCATTTATCTGGTGTCTACTAAGTTTCAAACTGTACTGTGTTAGAAACGCTGCCTACATTAGGTATTATTTAATCACAATGGTAACTCCCCAAATGAGATATTATAGGCACCATTTTATTCTTTTTTTAAGAATTTTATTCTTAAGGAAAAGATTCCAAACTATTTGTTTATAAGTCAGGAAATTCCTTGAGTTGGTTTACCTGCAAAATATACCATAGCTTTAACCTGAACTAAATATGATTTAAAATCATGACACAGTCAATTTTATTTCCTAACTTTCTAAATATATGCACTATACCTTGAACACAATGGCAGATGAACTAAAACTATTTCAGCCTACTGTGGATCAAATTTGGGGGTACCCTACATTCATTTCTAGCCTAAATTCTCCAATAAATTTAAAGGCAAGATTTTTTTTAACCATTATGATAGCTAATTTGCATACTTTACGTTTTGTTATTCCCAACAACTGATCTGCTCATAAATATTGTATGAACTCTGCATGTGCTGCAGCAAAGTTTAATTTTCATATATATTAGAATTCAACTAGAACAAAGCATTGTGATATTTGTGCTTATATTTACAAAAGCCATATGATGACTTGTCTACATTAAATGAGCTTTGATATTTCCTAAGACTAAGGATAACCAAGAATCTATATTAGCAAAAAGGGTAATATTTTGTTTCTTTCATCTCTTTGGGTCTATACTTAGTTTTCCTAATTTTTCATAGGTGGAAAACATCCCTGTATTCTTCTACAGCTTTTACTTATCACATAATAGTCACTACAAACTGTAACTAAAGAACTGCAAATAAATCGTTGCTATTATCCAAATGAGTCAAAAAATATACTGATGAGGAAGAAAAGAAAACATAAAAGTTTAAACCAATAACAAAATTTAAAATATCATCCAATAATTTTAAAAGATTCACTTACTGGAAAGTACAAAAATCATATTGTTACCAAAATAGGATCATTCTTTAAGCACAATTTTATAGTTTTATTCTTCCATTAAAAATGTAGTTCCATATCAGTAATTATAAATCATTTTCATTTGAAGATGTACAAAATATTCTTTGTGAATGAATTCATACAAATTCCTCTATTTTTGTCTCTATAGTATCTTCCCAGATTTTCATTATCATAAACACAATGACAACATAATAAATGTTATATGGTTTTGAACATGTATTCTATTACTTCATTGAAAATTTGATGAACCAAAAATCATGACTTTTTTCAAGCTTTTGAATACACCTTCCCAAATTGCCTTTTGCGGAAGATTACAACAATTTATGCCCTCATCTGCAGTGTTTAGACAACCTATTTCCTTACATGACTTACTTATATGTTATAAATTAGTGTAGATATTCACAGACTTCAGGGGAAGAGAACAAGAAGTCACCAAGAAGCAAGTCCTCCCTGCAAATCGGCACCACGCGCAGGCCACTGAGGGGACAGCCAGACACCAGCCTTTTCCCGTGAGTCAACGCCATTCATGGACTGTGGGGGAAAAGAATAAGAAGTGAACAAGAAGCAAGCCCTCCCTGTGAATCAGCACCACGAGCAAGCCACTAAGATGAGAGCCAGTTCCCAGCCCCTTCTGGCACGTGGACTGGGAAACAAGAAGAGCCCACCCTGCCGTAAACAACCAGTTGATCTGAAGAAACCCAGGCTGTGATGATAGCTAATGAGGTAAAATAGAATTTAATTCTTGTAGTGTTTAGTGTTTCACTGACTATGCAGGTCTAAAGCTAGTAGTCTGATCATCTATTCTGCGGATGACAATATGCAATGTGGCATCTGTGGGGGATCACCTTCTGAAGGTGGTGGCCATTGTTAATTCCCTATTATCTTGTTTTGAAGTCCTGAATCATTTGCATTGTTTTGTTGGGTTGGGTTTATTATGTTTTGTTTTGTTTGATTTTTGTTATATCCAATGGCATGTGCAGCTATTCCAAAGATAGCAAGATATACTATGGTAGCCATTTTGGAGTTACTCCTATCTTGTTTTGAAGTCCTTTATTGCATTCATTGTTTTGTTTTTATTGGTTCTATTCTGTTCTGTTTTGTTTGATTTTTATTATGTCTGAAGGTATCTGCAGCTATTTTGAACACAACAAGAGGCATTAGACTAGCAATTGTTGATTTCTTATTGTTTTGAAGTCCTGAGTCACCTACACTGCTTTGTTTTGATTGGCTTTATTTTGTTTTATTTTGCTTGGTTTTATTCTCTTTAAAATAAAAATAAAAATAAATAAATAAATTAGTGTATACAATCATGATTATCCATGATTTTTATTTAAAATGAGAACGAAACATCACTATTCTACTAACCTCCTGTTTAAACTGACATCCAGGGTGTATAAATTGCATGAGTTTGCTGAAATATGAATGAATTGTCTTGATTATAAGCCACTTGAATTGCTTTTTATTATGTACCCAGTTCCCAGGGTTCCATTATTTGTGGAATCTGTGTGAATCTTCTTGCCAATACTTCAATATGCAAAGGAGCATCCAGTTCTGAATTTGCCCTTCCAAGATCTCTTAGAAGTGTCTGCTCTTGGCTGCATCACACCTTTCTCCTTTGATCTCTAGAATTCCTAAACTGACTTTGGCATGAAATATATCCTCATGTGGTGTGGATTCTAGAAAACAGTCATGAGAATTTTTTAACACAAAAATTAGAGTGGTATAAATATATAGGATGATTTTTTTTTTTTTGCGGCACCGGGGATTGAACTCATGACCTTGTGCTTGCCAGGCAGGTGCTTAGGGCGCTGAGCTAAATCACCAGCAGGATGATTTTTTATTATGTAATTTATCTAGAAGCTGGGCTTTGAAACATCATTTTTGGGGCCCCATCAGATAAGGGAAAGTAGATATTCAGGTATTCAGGTATTACACCTGTATTTTTTTATTTTTATCACCTCTCATCTCAGAATTTTCTACAGATCACCTTACTAGCAAACAAGAATATCCTTATGTATGTTTCTTTTTTTTAAGATTTTCTTTCAAGTTTCTTCTTTTCAGCTCTGGGATTTTCCCAGTTTGGATTTACTGGTGAATTTCTGCCATCTGGACAACAGTTGAAACCTTTTTTCTAGATTGGAAAAACAAAGTAGAAACTGAAAATGAACTTTGCAAAAAGGTCAGGACACAGTGATAAAGAAACTAGGACAAGAGGACAAGCTTAATAACAATAAATTTCCCTGTTGTCTTACGTGCGTTCTTTTATTTTTCCCTAAGAAAATGAGACAAACATTTAAAACAAAAATACATAGAGAAAACTCAGAATATTATGACCTTTTAGCAATTAAGAAGTGAAATGTTAACAGCACAGAGTATTGTAGCCACAAGGAATAAAAGCAAGGAACTGAAGTTGCCCTTTTATTGTCTTTGCCACTCCTCCTACCATGTGAGGGAACATGAGACAGACCAAGGCAGAAAAAACAAATCTAAGCCACATGGTCTGAAACTTCTGCCTCAGAATGTCAAGATGATTTGCAGCTAATTATATCTGCCTTCGAATCTTTCCACAAAGGACTCACAAATATCTCTGGGCAATTTTGTGTCCACTATAGAAATGGAGAAGCTAGAACACTATTAAAAATACAATCAGTCAGAGGCAGAACTGGTCACAGAACCTGTGTTTATTTTCATTGTCCCAGGTCTCTGACAATTTGGAATCTAAAGTTTCTCTTCTTTGCTGATAAAAATAAGACAAGCAATCTGTGAGACTATTTGGATCCATCTGAAGCCATTAATTAAAATGAAATGAGTCTCAGAAGATGTGAGTCAATGTATTTTCTTAATTGTAAATACCTTTTATAGTTTTCTCTTTTTTTGACTTGTGCTAATTCTTATATTTCTTTTCTCTATGTCTACTCTTTGAAGAAACTGAAGAACTTATCTGAAAAGCGAAATTAAGATTTCCTAGACGATATGTAATTTTTCAAAGTATTTGTGGTAGTCATTTTTCATTGATTTCAAAGTGCATCCTAATCTGTCGCTTACTAAGTCTTGGAAGAAATGATTTCCTCCTCTTCTTTTCCATACAAATTTTTTGAGCCTTCAGTTCTCCACTCTCTTTCCTGCTGTAAGTTTTTAAAGGTACCATTTTGTCTATCTAGAAAATTTTGTCCTTATTTGTTGCCTTGTCATTTTAGATTTAAGATCAAATGTTCCCTTTTCAGAAACATTTCATCTTCCATCCTTTGATCAAATTATAATTTTCAAAAGGTTAGTATCACGAATCTCATTCTAGTGCTGGATGAATATTAGATTTTTTAAATTCGTAAATAAGAGATGGGGAAAGATGATTTCCCTTTTTCTGAAAATTTAAGGAGCAAATATGTGCATCATCAAAAAAAGTCTACTGAAATAAATTTGTATGCTATATACTTTATGGGTTATATTCACAAGAAAATAAATCATGAAATTTGAAGTGATGTCAGATAAACTCATATCATTACTGGTAATCTTCATGATAACATGTAACTTTGCAGAATCTGGCCCCTAATTGCCAGTAAATACTGCATCAAACAAAACATTTCTCTAGAGAATTAAGTAATTCTTGAGTGGCCCCTATAGACAAGTGGTCCAGCTTGGCATTAGAAAGATGAGCACAGCAAAATGGATAAAACTAAAGAACATTATTTTAAGTGAAATAAGCAAGACACACAAAAGACAAATACAACACATTATCTCTCATATGTGAAAATTAGAAGAAAAAAAAAGTCAGTCTGAATACAGAATAATAATTACTAGAGGCTGGGAAGGTAGGGTGGATAAAGGAAGACTGGATTTGATCTATTGAAGTATCGTACTTTACCTCATTAATATATACAATCAATACATGTTAACCAAAAATTTTAGATTGACATATGGCAAAACTTGTACAATTTTACTTAAAAGGTTAAAAAGACTTTCATCTCTTAGTCACTCTCCATCACTCTTTATTATTTATTTTTCATTTTACTCATTGCTATATGAAATTTTCTCATTCTGTTTTGATTTCTTCTATATCGCCTGTCTACAAATTACCCAAGAATAGAGTGGCTTTCTTGTCCTATATCTTAACCACCTAAAACACTACTTGACATACAATAGTTGCTCAGGAAATGCTGGATGGGTGATGGAATATCCTACAACATAGTAGCCAGAGTGGAGAATGTGTGATATTTACAAAACAAAGGAAACCGAGCATCTGGATGAGAAGAGAAAGCAGGTACAAATGAAGAAAATGGATATAGGATACTCGTTTATATAATAGTGCTGAATAATACAGGCCGCGTTTCACAAGGACTGTCAATACAGCTACTTTCACAGGGAAATGTAACTTCTAGATGTTAAAAATACGATGTCTGCCCCAGAAATATTCGTGGTAAATTTGATGCTAAAAATAACCTGTATAGTGATAGAACCTTGGTTAAATGGCATTCAGCATAAAGTATGTTTCATCTTTATGTTACTGTATGTATTACAGTATGTGTATGTTTTGTATCTTTAAAAGGTAACAGTAAATAAAAATCTGAATGGAAACCTGAAATTTATGTAAAGCAAATATATGACATGTATATGTATACAGACATACATTATTAAGTGCCTACTTGGTTTAAGACCACCTACAGCTTATGATAATGTATGACCTTGGGCCTCTGTTTTTCACAAAAACTCTTTCTCCTGGTTTGATGAGCAGCAGGCAGACATTAGCCATTTATATACATGGCAAACACATGACAGTTGCCTCAAGGAAAGGAAAAAAAAATTAGCTATCCTCTTCTTCTTTCTCTTATTTTCGTCAAAGAAAAGAAAATCTTTATTGTGCTCCTTGCATTTTGTTTATACCACCCCAGAAATTAACTTGCAGATATCTGAAAACAGAGTGATGTATAATTCATTAAGAAATGTTTTCAGTCTTTCTCTTGAAACAGGACTAAACAAAGAGGAAGGAAATATAATAGATTGTGAAGTCCGTTTGAAGTAGAATGGATCAATAAAAAGTCAACAAATTTTACCCATTTCAAAGTTCTTAAGTTATAATTGTGTTTGTGTGCATATTGAGGAGTAAGCAGGGATAATGTTATTTATCACTTCAATTCTCTCTTAGTTTTGCAATCTTTAGCCACTAAGCTTTACTTTATTTAATGCATCTGGAATTGTGAGGCTGCTATTGGGTTTGTAGGAAGAATAACAAACACCACAAGAAACTGCTGCCAATACGGGAAGATTTGCATGTCTTTTCCTGTGATAGGGCTTTTTTGTTTAAATCTGAAGATAGTCAATATTACGCTAGTCTAGTGGACTTTTATTTCTAATAAAAGGAAAATATAGAAATTTCTAAGCCCCCTGGTAATTTCTTATTTTATGGTGTTGATGCATTAACATGCCAATTTTGTGAGTAATGGTAAGTTTATTTTTGAGAAATTAAAATTTTTTATAGGATCTCACAATCATCAACAAATAAAAGAGACTGAAAATTGCAGCAGTATGACTTTTACATCACATTTGAAGACATGCAAAAGTAAGCATTATTTTAAGGAGTACTGAGATACCTGGTAAATTTAGGAAGAGCAAGGAAATGATATAAGATGATTAGCATCTTCGGGGGATGGACAGTGAGTGTCAAACATTGACAGTATGCTGCTCCTTAAACTGACTGATGGGGTGGTATGACTGTTACGTAAATTGTTTTATACACTATACACACACTTTGTAAGTGAAAAATAATTTACAATTTGAAATGATCTAATATTTCTGTTTCTAATGTTATGATATAGTAAAAATCCTTAAGTTCATTTAAAAATAGTTAAAAATGCTACATGGTATATTTTTAAATTGATGAACTAGTATCCAAAAATATTCTGCTAAGGGCAAAGAAAAGCAAAAATCTGAGTGTGCAGCCCCAGCCAGAAGGCATCCGTGGGCCTCGCAAAGGTAGGCTGCAGCCTCAGGCGCCCTGTGAAGCGGGAGGAAAGATCTGAAACTGCGCACATGGAATGGGGATCTTCCTAGTACTGTGCATATGAAAACAGAGCAAACTAAAAAGGGCCCCTTTAGTAATGGTGATCTAAGAAGAAAATTCTGTAATCTCTTTTTTAACTAACGGGGAAAAAATCCCTAGGATTTAGCCAAGAGGACAAACCAGCCAGTGAAAACATGGACCCACACATCTGTGCCATCCCAAAATGCTCCGAAAGAATTATTAAAGAAACTGGGTGATGCCATATCCCCAGAACCACAGCAGAAGAAAATTTAGTCTTCCTCAACCCAGTCCTCACAGAATCCCTACAGAGAATTTTATAAATTAAGACTTCATGATTACTAATGTATCCAGACAAGGAACTAGGTAGGCATCAGCACTCACAACAGACAACATAGCAGGCACTGGGGTCATTAGATGCTGAGTATAAAGATGTATATTTCTTTTTAAAGATATGAAAGGGAATAAGAATGGTGAATTAAGAGACTGAGAATATCAACAACACGTTTTTAAAACACTTTTAAAATGAGAT
>RJWT010024868.1:0-16427 GCA_004365215.1 Cuniculus paca | reverse complement strand
ACATGTTCCACACTATAAATACTACAATTTTTATGTCAATAAAAGTACAACTCAAAAATTGGAACATCTAAGTACATTTATCAGTAAGCAAACTTTTGTTGATTTTATAATGTATAATAAAAACTATACTTAAATTCAGTTCATTTCCCAGCACTTGGGATGTTAAGACAGGAGGATTTCTGTGAGTTTGAGGCCAGCCTGGGCTACTTAGTGAATTCAAGGCCAACCTGAACTACATAGGAATATCCTGTCTCAAAAAAACAAAACTAAACAAAACAAAACAAAATTGCAATTAATTAGCCTAAGGAGTAGTGGGAGAAAATAACGTTGCATCTATCATCACTAGAGTAGTAATATTTACGTTTCTATTATGTTTTGGTGCTAAGAAGCAAGGTATTACTATTTTCTTATAAAAGTTTTCGATTCTGAATCTAAAAAGGTACAGCTTTGAATAAATTACTGGTTAGCAATGGAAACAAGAGTTTGAATTAATATGAATGTTGGCTTCATAAATCTATACATGAACAAGTAAAATGGAAATACTGTTTGGATGTTTGATCTACTAAAGCTTTAATGACACGTGTCCCTAAATGTGTAGCAATTAAGATAAAAAAAATCTGAAATGGTAATTAGTCATTAAACATGTTTTCAAAAAAAAGTAAACAGCTAAGACAGAAAACTCAGTGAAATGAAAATGCTTGAGTGTTGAAAGTCAGGATAATAATGCTGTTTTCTGATTAGGACACTGTTAGGGGAACTTGTAATTAGAAAGCAGATTTAAGTATATATTTTTAAATGTTCATGAGGTGAAAAAGACTAGAGCACACAGAATGGAGCAATTAGTTTTCAGCCTTAACAGGGTCATACGGCACTCGCCTTCATTACTGCGTTGAGCCACAGTTGAGATCTATAGATGCTCTCCAGCCCACTGTTCCAGGATTGTCTTAGGCATTCCTGGAGGAGAATGTATCTTGGCTGCACTAGACATGGAATTGATTTTTAAAAATAGTCTCCAATATTTGAAAATATCTTAATGTTAACTATACATCAATTAGATATATTAACAGAAAGTTAACTTGCTGTAATTGCTTTAATGAAACTGGCAACATGACTCCTGTCTTGGAAAACTGGTCAAGTAATTGAATGAATTATAAAATGCTTGGTTTTTAAGAAGTTATTTATCCAGGTGAATCAGCACCATGCATGGCACTGCTGTGGGGACCACCAGACATTAGCCTTTTCCCACGAGTTAGTGCCATTCGCAGACTTCAGGGGAAGAGAACAAGAAGTCACCAAGAAGCAAGCCCTCGCTGCAAATCAGTGCCATGTGTGGGCTGCTGGGGGGAAAGCCAGGTGCCAGCCCCTTCCCGCACAAGGGCTGGGAGACAAGAAGAGTCAACACCCCAACCCATACCCCCAACCCCTCCATAAGTAACTGACTGATCCGAAGAAACACAGGCTGTGATGATGGCTATTGAGGTGTGTCTTGGTTACTTTTTCTTCGTTGCTGAGACAAACACCTGACACCCAAAATTAGGGAAGAAAAGGTTTATTTAGCTTACAGTTTCAGGAGATTTCAGTCCATAATCAGCTGGCTCCAAGACAAGGTGGCATGGCACTGGGGCAACACTTCAAGGCAGCAGCCAGAGTAAAAGGGGGCAGCCATTCATGGCGGCTGCAAGTGGCAAGAGCAAACCCAGCTAAGAGGAAAACACACCCCCATTCCGACCTTACATTGTATGTCAGCTCCACCCCTCGGCGGGTGCAGAACTCACACCGCCAATCCCAGTGCTACACAACGAATCAATCATAAACATTAGATTCAGCCGCTTCCATGACTACATGAGGCTTGGGGGGGCCATCTATACACAAATGGTAACAAGGAGGAATACAATTTAATGCTAGTAGTGTTTAGTGTTTCACTGACTTTGCAGTCTAAAGCCAGTGGTCTGATCAGCTATTCAGGATGGCAATATGCAGTGTAGCATATAGGGGATCTCCTTCTGAGAGAGGTAGCCATTGTTGATTCCCTAGTGTCTTGGTTTGGAGTCTTGTATCATTTTCATTGTTTTGTTGGGTTGGGTTTTGTTCTGTTTTGTTTTGTTTGATTTTATCATATCGGATGGCATGGGTAGCTATTTCAAAGATAGCAAGATACATTATGGTAGCTATTTTGGATTTACTATTGTCTTGTTTTGAAGTCCTTTATTGCATTTATTGTTTTGTTTTTATTGGTTTCATTCTGTTCTGTTTTGTTTGATTTTTACTATGTCTGAAGATATCTGCAGCTATTTTGAAGACAGCAGGAGTTATTATGGTAACCGCTGTTGATTTCCTATTGTTTAGAAGTCCTGTATCACATACACTGGTTTGTTTTGATTGGCTTAGTTCTGTTTGGTTTTGCTTGGTTTTATTCTCTTTAAAATAAAAATTAAAAAAGAAAAAGAAGTTATTGATCCAGTGGAAAATATTTGTTTAAAATTGGACATTGATGATGTTTGTCTCTTCCGCCTTCTCAGCAGCAATTAAAACAGCAAACATGAGAACACAAAGGATTGACTAATGCCATGTGCTACTCGTATTTATGTTTAAAGCATAACCTTTATTTTACTTTAAATACTTATTGACGAAGGCATCCATAAGGGGGATCTGAGTGGGAAACAGCTGTTTCTTTTCCCCAATTTTAAGCAGACTTCTTTATATTTTTTGTGTTCATTATGCTATTTTAAATTCAGAGTTCATATTATAGTTGAATATTTGTTTAATTCTATGATTTTATTATGTTTTTCTTTTAATGGATCCAAATTATTCATCAATTTGATGTTCCTTTCCTTTTTTTCTTCATAACCTATTGACTACTCCGTTTCTATGGGTAATTGTACTTGAGCACATTTTCTATAAAAGTAGCATATCAAGAGAAAATGAAATTGTCACTGACCATAATATGAATGTATCATATTGAACACGTTATGCAGTTTAATCAACAAGCCATTCAACAGCCAGTCCCTCCTGGGTTAGCCAAGATGTACAATTATAGGATGACAGGTCTGGCAGATTTTGAGAAGTGCCTAACGATAACCTGTACTTTATACTAATCACTTTTGATTTGCATTACCAACAGGAAATAATGTACTCTTGACTCTCTAACAATGATGAAAAATTATAATTAAATTGAAAATTACAGACAGTTTTACTGCAATGAATTCAAATAATATGAACTCTGCAAATTTGCAAGGTAATGAAAGTTACTGTTTTCTAAGTTCTTACCATTCTTAATTTCCAAGGTATCATTACATTTAATTACTATTCAGCATCCTATTATATATATATATATATGTATTTATCTTCTCTCTAGTTACTTTTCAGGTTGATCAAATCCATTGAAATGTATCAACTATGTATTTGACAGCATGCAAAAAAAGAACTTTCCCCTTCAATTTAACGTAAGTGCATGTCGATGATTCCTAAAATGTCAGGCATACCTTGGATCTGTGACTTTTCTAGGAAGAAATTGAAAATAAATTTAAAAAATAAAATAAGGAACAAAGACAACATAAACCATGAGAATTTGAAAAAATTTGCTCGGCGTCCTCAGATACTATCCTGTGAACATGAGGCTAGAGTGCACACAGAGTACAAACCAGAAATATGACTTGAAAACAACTAGGGGAAATAGGAAGTTATTGATCCAAGAAAAATATAATTAAATATGGAATTTGCCTTTCTTTTAATATTTTACAGAAATCTGGCATACTGGGAATTGAGAAAATTTGCTTTCTTTGTATTTTATTTATTTATTTATTGTTTCTTTAAGACAAGATTGCATAGTGGAAATAAACATTTAAGTGCTCTCATAATCAATCTATGATCTCTTGTACAACTATGCAAAGCAGCGTGATGTTGAGAGATATTTAAGAGACTGGATATCTAGGATGTTGTGATACTCAGATACATAAAGAAAGGTTGTCTTCACAATTCTAGGATGAATAGATAGGTGTTGTTTCATGGATGCAAGAGTAGAAGAGCAAGTTCAGTGAAGACAGAGATGAGCAGAAATCTGCAAGAAGAGAGTTCTGGAAGAACTACAACTTTATAAGGCATCAGAAAGAAATATGGAGAATGATCAGATTTTTTCCTTAAGATAGACACAAAGAAACACTAAAGTATAAAGGATTGTTTGGAGAAAGGCATATACAATTCATGCTGAAGATAAAAGATGAGCAACGGTAAAGTCTAAAGCAATATTGGCAGTTCAATATGATTTGGTGTGAAATTGTTTCAGAAAAATTATGAAAGAGTCCCAGAAAAGTTGAGTAGAATTATTTGTTGATGATGGTACTGTATATAGGAAAAGATATACAGATGAAATAAATTGCAATTACGAGAGTAGATGACTCCTTGGATGTAATTGGCATGGAAGGGGAAATGAGATATGGAGCTGAATGAAAAGAAGGCGAGACCAAAAGGAAACCTTTTTATTTGAAATTCTATTATTTAATTTTTAATTTTTTTCTTTTCTTTTGACTATCATTGCTACAACTTTGTGTTACATAATGATTACATTCACTGTTGGGATTGGTACATGTACAATTTTAAATGGTTTGTAGAGTGTGAGGCTATGTTCCATTTTCCCTTTTAGATCTACTCTGTGCATAGGAAGGTAAATTACATGGACTGCGTTTCTCACATGAGTTTAACAAATAAGATTTGTGATCTAAGATAAGAGAAAACGAGAAGGACGTTGAGCCATTGGCTGCCTTGTGTCCCCTGCGGATGTCCACGTGGAGGATGTGCCCCTCCATGAACATCTCTTCTCCCTACGTCAATGTCGCACAGTCCCTCCTTCTCAGGTTCTGACCCCATTTTGCTCACTCAGTCTCTTCCAACTCTGTCAGAAAAGACCCTATCCTAACCTCATGGCTTCAGCAGATCCTGCTATGTTTTGCAAATACTTGTATGTTGAGTTCTCAAATTTCCGTGTTATTCTGCCAACTCTACTAACCTAAATGTGTTCAGGGGATGATATTGGGGAAAGGAGAAAGGATAGGTAGCAGAGATCTGGCAATACAATGAGGTAAGGTGGAAGTTTTGGAATTGGTGGTAAGATGAGCATTAGACAACAGAAGAGATATTTCTGTCCTTATTTAAAAAGATATCAAAGAAGATGTAGAGAGGATAAAAAAAAAGGTAGATAAAACGAGCGTTTTTTTAGCAGAAATTTGGAAGAGTTATGGGATGTGGTCTATTTTCTTTGGATTCCAAAGATATGGCTATTTTCTGTGAATGACAAGAAAGTTAATAGGGTTAATAATTCAAGAACAATGTAAAATGTTTTACATTTAAAATGAAGACACATTTTTCTCCAGGTTGATGATATCACTGACTATCATCGAAAATTATTCTTCTAATCAACTTGTTCTAAGGGGATCACTTAACCAAAGTTAGCATCCATGCTGAACCAGAATTAGCAATCATTCTTAAGAATAAAAATGAATAATTTTAGAAAACGTTGCTTAACCCTGTTTGATTTTGCAAGTGTAAAATTCAAGTCGACACCTATCACAACTATTGGAAAAAATCTTCCATTGGGAGAGGAATAGTTGTTGAAGGATAAGGAGAATGAGAAAGATAACAAGGAGATCTACAAAGAGACGGATACGGCAGAGCCCTGGCACCCAATGTTCCTGGGTCAACTGCAGTTTTGCTAATACCATTGTTTGCTCCTTGAACCAACACATTTCTCCTAGACCATTGTTGATTCTTTTGGGGTTCTCTCATTTCTCCCATGAAGGTTTCAGTGATGAAGTCTAGTGGAAAGTAGAACTCATTCATTTCTTAACAGTACTCTTTAAATTTGTGGATTGCTCTTGCTTAGTAACTGTTATGGTTTATATCTAAAATGTGCCCACAAATGCTCCTATAATGTGAAAAGTGATCGCACCAGAGGAGTGTTACGCTCAACAGTGGGAGTATCCACTAATGCGTTCATGGCTGAATGTGCTATTAGGATGTGATGCCTGATCAGAAGGGGTGGGAAAAGAGCAATGATTAGAAGGGAAACTCTCCCTTCCTGGCCCATTCTTCCTCCTGGTAATTCTGGCTGTTGTAAAATGAGCAGGTGTCCTCTACCCACGCCCTGCCACAGAGCCCCTTCTACTCTGGGTCCTGGGGAACATGGAACATGAGTAAACCCACTGAAATTGTGATCCAACCAACATTTCCTCCTTTTAAACTGCAGCTTTGGGTGTTGTGTCCTAGTAATGAACAAAAGTAACTAAGAATATCCTATGATGAAGCACAGAGAATAAGAGAGCTGAAGTAGCTAAAACTGAAGAAATAAAGAGAAAAAGATAAGTTCTTAGAGTCATTGACTAATAAAGGCATATATTTCTACCTGCTGTCCCTAAAGTTTCAGTGGCTTAGAAAAAGTTTTCTACTTATGAAAGCTAAAATGAATGAGATGCAATCACAGAGGAGTGATTTTTAATGAAGCTAAAGGTAGAAAGTACGTTTAGTAAATGAATGTGCTAAAAGTTTTTAATTGTGAAAGTATGGGTACATTTGGGCTGCTATAACAAAAATACCTTGGATTGTAGCAGTGGGTAACAAATGACAAGTTTCAGGGAGACAGATGACAGGGAAGTTTACTCAGTAGAGAAGCAGCTCACCATTAAATGGGAACAAAGAAATTTTGCACAGTTATATGTTAGCATGTGTTAGAGTTTTCAAAAATCTGACTGGGATGTGAGATGTTACGAATTTAAGAGGGTCCCCCCAAAACACACACACATACACACACACATCAACAGCAAAAAATATTTCCTGGGGTTTCTGGTAATGGTGGAATATCATAAACAAGCCAGTATTCAGATGATAATGATTCACTGAAAAAATTATAAAAGCAATTCCTTAAACACACTGAAGCCTAACCAGGGGCAGGCAGAAGTTAGAGAAGAGTCATCTTTGGAATGAAGCAGATAGATGTGTTTACCTTTTCACTGACCTGCTTGGCAGTGAAAGCAGTAGCAGAAGGCAGCAGTCATATGCATGAAGAGAGAGAGGACACTGTGAAACTCCTACAATGGCAGAGAAGTAAAGCAAGGATGTTTCCAGGCAAGGGGGAAGCCCAATGGAAGAGCGGTGGCATCTCAGTCAAATTGCACAAATCTTTCTTTAATTTCCTACTGACACACATGTGATATCCCAAGATAACCAATAAAAATAAACAGAACACAGTGAGACAGAGCATGGCATTTGAGTTTAATCTGGCTAACATCTTGCTATAACGAAATGTAACTATATGAAGTAAGAAGAATTCTGATATAAGACAGCATATCAGGCTTGATGCTAAGAATGCAATTAAGTATTTCAACAAAATTTATCTTCAAAATGCTTTTACTACATTACAACAGCCAGAAGGAAACACAGTGAGAAAATGTCCACAGTATCCTTCTAGCAACACATCTTTGGGAAATGACAAACCACAGGCAATAAAACCAAAATTACACGCAGAATGGGATGAAACTGAAAAGCTTTTTCACAGTTAACAATCACAGAGTGAAGAGGCAATCCACAGAAATGAATAAAATACTTAAAAGTCATACATATGATAAAAGATTAATCTCCAGATCATATAGAGAACTGAAATGCAGCAACAAGAAAGCCTAAGCTGGACAAAAGACTTGAGCAGTCATCTTTCAAAATGAGTCATACAAATTTTCATAAAGTACATGAAAAACTGCTCAGCATCACTATAGAAATAGAAATAAAAGTTACAGTGAGATACCTCCTACTCCTGCAAGAATGGCTGCATATAGAAAGGGGATGTTAGTGTAGCCAATATGGAAAACACTATGAATGCTATTTTAAAAAATTAAAAATAGAAATATTATGTGATACAGTAGCCCTATTACTGAATACATATCCCAAATAAATAAATCAATATGTCAAAGAAACACTTGTAATTCTATGTTCATTACAGTACTATTAATAAGAGCATCAAAATATAAACAATCTGAATGTCCATCACTGATCAGTAACCGGGTTGAAGAAAATGTGCATAGTACATACACAGTTAGATACAACTGAGACGTGAAAAGAAAGAAATCCTGCCTTTTGCATTTACCCAGATAAAGATAAAAAGAAGCATGGAAGAGAAAGAAAAGTAGTACATGGTCCCATTACCTGTGTAATCTAAGAAGTTAATTTCACAGAAGTTGAGAAGAGAATCGTAGTTACCAGGATCTAAAGAGTGGAGAGAGAGACAAAGAGACAGAGAGAGAGAAAGAAAGAGAGGGAAAGTGAGAAAGAGAGAGAGACAGAGAGAGAGAGAGAGAGGGAGAGAGAGAGAGAGAGACAGGAGACCAGGAAAGGTTGATTAAAGGATACAAAGTTACAGTTATAGACAAGAAAGCCCTCCTGGGGTGCCACTATGCAGTAACTCCAGTAGTTCTACAGATAACAAAAATATACTGCACACTTCACAAACCTAGAAGAAGAAATTACAAAGTTTTCATCAGCAAGAAATAATGAGTGTTTGAGGAGATAGATATGTTTACCCTGGTTTTAAACATTATAGATTGTATTCATGTATCAAGCATTCCATGATAGCCCATGAATATGTACAGTTACTACATATGAATTGAAAACTAACTTTTTAAAAGTATAAATGGAATCTTGTGATGTGTATGAACATGGCAGATGTTACCTAAAATAAAATATCCCTGATTCAGTTTTATGTGTGAAACCCAGGCAATTGTGATTTATAGAAGTAGAGATGAGACTGATAGTCATTAGAGGCTGGAGAGGTGGGGAAGACAAAGAGAAGAATTATTCATCAGAGGACACAAAGTTTTAATCAGACAGGGCGCCCTAGTTTTGAGATGTATGGCACAGCACTGTAACTTAGTGTTTTAGTTACTTTTTTCTTCGTTGCTGAGACAAACACCTGACACCAAAGTGAAGCAAGGAAAGGTTTATTTAGCTTACAGTTCTGGAGATTTCAGTCCATAATCAGCTGGCTCCAGGCAGGGTGGCATGGCATTGGGGCAACACTTCAAGGCAGCAGCCAGAGCAAAAGAGGGCAGCCCTTCAAGGCGGCTGCAAGCGACAAGGGCAAACCGTGCCAGACAGGAAAACACGCCCCCATTCCGACCTTACATTGCATGTCGGCTCCACCCCTGGGCGGGTGCAGAATCACACTGCCAATCCCAGCACTAGACAAGGAGTCAATCACAAATGCTAGATTCAGCCACTTCTATGACTACATGAGGCTTGCGGGGAGGGGGGGGGATCTGTATACAAACCGTATCAGTCAGTGATAAAATACTGTGTATTACAGAGTAGAACAGTGTATTTCAAAAGTCACACAATAAAAAATGATAGGTTAGTGACCTGGGAGATATGTTATTCGGATCAATGTAATCATTCTACTCTATCTATATTTATCAAAACATCAAGTTGTACATTACATATCTATAATTATGACATAATTGCATAAAGAATAAGAACTAAATAAATTCTGATATCCAGAACCATGCCAATCTTGGTATAATCAAGATCCAAGGCTAAAACTGAATACACATTAAATTTTGAGATATCATTGTCGAGCCAATACTTTACAGTAGAAATATAATGAAATGCAGACCTATAATTTTAAAGTTTTTTATAAATATATATAAAGGCAATTTTAATGAAATATATATTTAAAATGATATTTTAAAGCTAGTCCTTCACTCTGAAGAGAAACAGTACTGAATTAAAGCTCAAATTTATAGGAAGACATGTGTATGTAAATGTAACTGTACTGATGTCATATTCTTATGTGCTGCCTGAAAGAAAACAAATTAACCTTAAGTAGACTGTGTAAGTGTCAACCTAAAGAACAAGTAAAAAAGTATTGTAAAGAACTTTGGCTATGTTAAAAACTAATAGAATAATAAAATCATTTAGTTAACCAAAAATAAAACACAAAGGATAGATACGAAAACCAAATAAACAAAACAATGCAACAAATTAAAAGCAAACATAAAATTGTGCTAAGTTCAATCATAGAAATAATTGCATTAAATATCACTGAACTGAAAGTACCCAATTAAGATACAAATTGTCTCACCTGGATAAAAAAACAAAGATCAGGTTTATTTAGTTTGTGAGAAATGCAGATGAATATAAAGACGGGTAAATTATTTAAAAGTTAAAAATATACTTTTCAAAAAGAAAGCACGAAAGTTTGATGAACTTATTTTATTATCAGAACAAACAGATCAGAGGCAGAAGTACACTGTGACACTCATAATAATAATAGCAATAAGCAGTTCATCACAAATTACAGCCTACACAGCACGAAGAGTCCAACCACTACATCCACATTCGTGAAAAATAATAATACGTTTAGCGTTTCAAGTCTTTATGTGAGTCAGTGTGTTACTCAGCAAAGATTGCTGAGATAAAAATTAGTACCTAGAATTGGGCTGTTATTGTGTTTGAAACTTAATGTATATGATATTGGGCCTTGTTTAGAAACAGCTTTGAAAACAGTGAGGAAATGTTAATGATGCCTTGAAAGACAGTGGGGAAATTGTGACTGGACTCTTGAGAATTGAGAACCAAGTTGTATTTTGACCACATACAGGTAAAACAATTCCTTGTATCAGTGTGAATGATAGAAAAAGTACATAATGACATTATTGTCTAGCCCTAGAAAATTTCAGAGCAAAATGTTGAAATTACCAAATAGTTTGATTTCCTGCATGTAATAAAAGAGGGAAGAGCTGAGTTAATGATAAGATAGTTTTCAGCCAGAATTTAGAAAAAGACATTTTTAACTTAGGATTAGTGTGTTAGAAAATAAATTTAATTCTTATTTTAGACATCCTGCTGGTAAAAGATTTTCAAAATAGCCTTAGAGCCATGATTGAATCCAGGATACTATTAGTAAAACTGGGCTCCAGGGCCAGATGGAGGAGGTATGGCTTTTAAATCCTCTGTTAAGACTATAGACAGATTTATGGAAGAGGAATGCAGACCTCTTCAGGTAGGTAGAAGTGATTCTAAACTCTCTGGGACACAGCCTAACACTGACCCCAGGGCACAGAGGACATAGTTCAGAGAGGTCTATAGGTCTGACTGGAAGAAAGCTGAAAATCATTTAGCTGGGACATGAGCTAATCCCTGTGGCTTACAGGGCAGGGTTTACAGAAGGATGAAGCCAGGCTCGACTATAGACCTCCTCCTCTTCCTCTCTTTCAGTGCACGTTCATCTCAATATTCTTGTCTGTGCTTTGTGTGTGGAAATGTGGGTGAGCAGATAGCTTATCTTCTGAATTTACATGTCTCTTGATCAAGACAAGTATAATTAAAAGCTAAGACAGAAATTATAGTCAAGTAGCCTCATCTACATTTGAATTTAATTTATAATTTTAAACTAATTTCAAGAGGATGAGACATCGCTGGGTCTGGTTGAAGCCCCTGCTGTCCATGTTGTTCTCCATGTGACTAACTCAAGCTAAGTGTAAGCAAAATATTTTAGAGCAGTGATTCGAAAGTAGAGACGATGTATCCTCTGGAGTACATTAGCCAGAGTCAAGAGACATTTTCAGCTGTGATAATTAGAGGAATAAAAAGGGGCATGTAGTAGTGATGCTATGTGTTGAATCATGCCACAGAAATGTGTGCTCCTTCTGGCTTCAAATACACTTATTCCAAGATTTAACTATTATGAATTGTGCTGCCTTAACCAAGCGTACACATGTGTCTCTGTGGTATGATGCTTTTTATTCTTCTGGGAAGATACCTAGAAAAGGAATAGCTAGGTTGAATGGGACCTGTAATCCTAGTTTTTAGAGGAATCTCCACACTGATTTCCACAGTGGTTGTACCAGTCTCTACTCCCACCACCTACAACCCCTCCAGCATTTGTTATTGGTTTATTTCTTGATGATAGCCATTCTTTCTGGGGTGAGATGGAATCTCAGTGTTGTTTTAATTTGCATCACTCAGATGACTAACATTATTGAACATTTTTTCATATATTTATCTGCCATATGTATTTATTCATTAGAGAAGGGCATATTCATCTCAGAAATGCCCATCATCCAAGGATGGATAAAAAAGATGTGAACATTTTATATGGTGGAGTACTACTCAGTCATAAAGAAGGGTAAACTTGAGACTTTTATAGGTAAATGGATGCAACCCATGACCAGACTAATAAGTGAAATAAATCAGATACTCATTTATAAACATTATATTGCCTCCCTAGTATGAGAAGCTGAATGAGTAAATTAGATCCAAATTGTACAATGAATATTGTGAAATGGAAAACTGTTCTAAAGGAAAGAGAAACTGTGGTGGGAAAAGGTGAAAGGAAGGGAAAAGGAAAACAAGTATATATATATATATATATAGAATGATATATATGTATATGTGAATGATAGTTAAGGTAGTTATACAGCTGGTTTCTCTCAGTTCATTGAAAAGAAAGATCTGTGCTAATATTGTTTGGACAATATTTCATGCCTATATCTGGTACTCTGAGCAACTACTTTGAAGATAATAATATGCAATGCATTACTTATTGTTATTTTCCTATTATCCTGTTTTGAAATTTTTATTTTTTTCTCTTGAAAATAAAAAAATACACTTATTCCATCATTTCTGCCACTATCTGGAATAATCCTTTTTTTATTAGCATCTTTAGTTTTATCAATGTGGCTTGTTTAATGTGCTGAGTTGGCTCAAAACATTTAGCTTTCCTGGTCGTATTAATCATAGGGAAGAGCCGGAAATTGCATGCTGCCACATCCAGTGAGTGAGGTGGGTGAAGACTTGCCTTCACGTTTCTATGAGCCTGCCTTTCTTCTGGGTGGCACCTGCATTGCACATCCTAAAGACACTGATTAAAAAGAACTTCTGGAATTGCTTTGTAATGTGGCAAGAGTGCAGAAATAAATGTATTCAAAGTGAGGGAAAGTATTCTGAGAGAAATTGATGACCATGTGTCTTTTACTGTAATATTTTATGTATATATATATATATATATATAAAATAAAACATTACAGTATATGGTGAATGTTTAAAATGTATATATATATATATATCTATATATCCATCTATGTATGTATGTATATATATATATATATACATACAATTTGATCAACACTTTTATGTTGAAAACCTAACCCTATAGAGGGCATTTCGCACTGTAACTTTATTTGAAAAGAATTTCCTTTCAGGTAAGTGTAATTAGTTAAGATGAAGTCCTACTTGAGTGGGATGGGCCCTTAATCTGATCTAACGGGAATTCTCACTAAAAGGGAAATTTAGGCCCAGGCATGCAGTGAGAGAGACCGTGATGTGTCAGCGAAGGGGGAGCTCAGCGCGTTTTTCCCACCAACCCCGAAATGCCGAAGCTTACCAGCCAACACTGACAACACGGAGAGGCGTGGAGGAGATTCTCTCTCATATTCTCAGAGGGAAAGATGCCTCTCAAAAGCTGTATTTGTGCTGTGAGCCTCTTGAACTGTGACATAGTATTTTTCACTGTTTTAGCTGCCTATAATGCACCCTTAGCAAAATAATGCAAGGTAGTGAGTAGGGATTTTGTCCTCACTGTGCAATGAGTAACATAGTTCTACCAACAGGAAACTACTTGGCAAAAGTATCATTAGTGCTGAGTTGGGAAGTTCTATACTCCACATCTTTCACACAGAACAAGTTGTAAAATGTTGGTGTACAAAATTGACAGAGTAGCATTTCCGCAGTATCCCGATGTCCATGCAAATGTTTAATGGAGCCCACCGAGATTCAAAAGTCAACCATGGGCCATTTTGTTTCATTTATCTTTGGCAACATCTTTTCATGTAGTTATGATTATCGATGCTCCACACACATGCAAAGTACACAGTTCAAAGCATCAAAAGTCTTTCTCCATGATAGCATTGGGCTGAAATTAAGATTTGAAAATGAAACTCCCTAAAAATTTCCTTTAAAATAACTGCGAAAGCATAAAATGTTTTAGATTACTGTTTTAGAAACTAGAAAATGCCTCTAGAAAACTACAAAACATTGTTGAGAGAAATTAAGGAAGATATGCAGCTGTAGAAACAAGGAAATGTGTTTAGACGTTAGAATAATAAATATGTTTAGGGTGATCTGTAGTTTAAACAAAATCTGTACTATAAAAATGATAGTTTTTTAAATAATTGACAATTTGAACTAAAATATAGAATTGCAAGAATCTATTACGGCTAAAATATCTATTGAAATTAAATGTTTGAAGGAGTATAACATTTGACTTCATAGCGATGTCAAAAATGTTTGCCTTTGGCAAAAAAGATAATTTAATGAATAAAAATGAAGCATTTCAGAAATTTAACCACTGCTACACAGTTAATATATTTCAGCAAAATCTGCAGAGAAATTATACAGGCAAATGGAAGTATTTTCAAGAAATGATAATGGAACATATGGCTACTTATATAACCTTGACTTTGCATGACTCACACACAACATTTACCTTAGTTGATCATTGAGCTTAACATAAAAGCTAAAAATATAAAGTTTTTAGAGGAAAATATGGAAAAGGGTCTTTGGGACCTAGGAGGCAGTTGCTTATTCATCATAAAGACACAGAGAGCATTAACACTTACAGCAAAACAGGGCAAGTCAGATCAATCAAACTGAAAATGTTTCATTACCAGTGACACAATTTAGAAAGCAGGAAGCATGAAAGGTACTGTGCACAGATAATCTACTCATGAATGTTAAAACAGACTATAAATAGAGTACCTATAATTCAACAATGAAATAACAGTGAAAATGATGTGTAAATGTTGATAATTAAAACTCAAAGGAAAGTAAGTAAATTTTAAAAAGTTCTATCATCAATAATCATCAGGTAAACATCAAAAAAAAATCAAAAGTGGAAGCTGCCAAGAGTTTAAAATTTTAAAAAATGTTGAAAATGAAGTAAATGACATTTTTATTCATTGTTGATAGAAAAATACAACTGTGGGGAAAATTGGGGGGAAACAGGAAACTACTTTAAAATTAATCATATACTTACTTTAAGAACAACAATTGACTTTGAGGTACTGTTACGGTTTGTATATAGATGGCCCCCCCAAGCCTCAAGTAGTGATGGAAACAGCTGAATCTAACATTTGTGATTGATTCCTTGTCTAGCTCTGGGATTGGCGGTGTGAGCTCTGCACCCGCCCAGGGGTGGAGCCGACATACAATGTAAGATCGGAATGGGGGGCGTGTTTTCCTCTTTGGCGTGGTTCTCTCTTGCCGCTTGCAGCCACCATGAACGGCTGCCCCCTTTTGCTCTGGCTGCTGCCTTGAAGTGTTGCCCCAGTGCCATGCCACCCTGCCTGGAGCCAGCTGATTATGGACTGAAATCTCCAGAAACTGTAAGCTCAATAAACCTTTCCTTGCTTCACTTTGGGTATCAGGTGTTTGTCTCAGCAACAAAAAAAAGTAAGCCAGGTACACATATAAGAAATTGAAATACTAATACTGGTTTACCACAAGACATTTTTGAGAAAATTATAGCAATATAAGTCACCGGAACTCAAATTGGAAAACTAATCAAACGTCTGTCAATATGAATATAAATAAACAGGGATACCTACATACAGTGGAACTACACTGTGATGCTTAATCTTGTTGGACAGTGGTACTAGATCAATAGATTCCTGGGAAGGCAATTGGGTGGTAAATGTACTAACTTCATGCATGGATTAGCACATCGATGAGTCCACAGCAAAATGGACTATTAGGTGCTGGAACCAAGCTGGTTTCAGGACCTCCAGGACCACATCTGACTAGCACCTTATGTTTGGGTTTTCCTCTTGTTCTCCACCTCCTGGATGCCATGACTCCAGCAGCTTTCCTCTCCCATGATCTTCCACTACCCCATTTCTGCCAAGTGTGCAATGAAACCTCTAACATTGAGATCCAAAATCATCCTCTCTGTCTAAACTGAGGGTGTCAACTCTTTTGTCCCAACAATGAAAACACTGAATCAACACAGAAAATTGGTACCAGAGAAGTGGAGTCATTGCTATGACTATCCCTGACCACATGGCTCAGAAACTTTTGAAACTGGCTTGAGGGAAGACTGAAGAGATTCAGTGACACAAGCTAGAGAAATTCTAGAATGCTGTAAGTAGAGACTGATGGCTGATTCTGGCCAAAGCTCAGAAGACCAGGATGCTGAGGGTAATACAAAGAGCAAAGACATTGATTATTGATTGTGATATTTCAGGCAGGAACAAGGACTTTATTTGAAAATAAACAATTGGCCATGTGTATTCCATGTTGGGGGAAAAAAAAGGCTCTACACCTTTGTTTGGGCCTGAATTTAAAGATGACAGATTAACTGATCTGGTGGGGAAAATTTAAGACTGATCAGTGTTTGG